>VYXB01002218.1:168763-294081 GCA_013397135.1 Pachyramphus minor
GCCAGCGGCCAAATGCTCCCTCCCTGCACCTCAGGGACCCTCATCTGTTTCTCTTGCTGACACCGTCACCCAGCTCCAGCTCAGACGGGAGCGGGGAGCTGCGGCCCCCTGTCCCCAGTCTGCCGGGGCTGTCTGGCTCCTCTCCTTCCCTGGACGAGGGGGTGTCCTTGCAGAAGTCTGTCACCCAGGAGGGCATGGAGAGGAAGCCCCGGGGGTCAACGGTGTAGAAGGGCTTGGCGTGGTGCATGGCGGGGTGGCGGGGCGAGGGGCTGGCGTGGAGGCTGCTGGTGCTGCTGCACTTCTTCACCACGGTCAGCCCTGGTGGGGGGGGCGAGAAGAGGGACGTCAGCGAGAGGCTGCTGAGGGTCTCCGAGGGCTCGCTGTTGTTGCCACCCCCCCGCAGGCTGCTGCCCGCTCCCTCCTCATCAGAGGGGTCCATGGAGTCATGGTGAGTGCAGCCAGGACTGGTGCTCCCACCGCTGCTGTGGCTGCGCTGATGACGACACATACTTCGCAGGTTGAAGAGCCCCCGGCCCCGCAGGCTCCGGCGGCGGGAGGCAGGGGAGAGGGGGGCTGCCAGCGGTCTTTGGCTGCCCACAGCTGGCATGGGACACAGGGCCACTGGAAGGTCCAGGGTGCACTGGGGAGAGTCGCTGAGATTGAGGCTGTCCTCCAGCGTGGTCTGCAGGCTGCCTGCCGAGCTGCTGCTCCGGCTGTCCAGCGACGTATCACTGTCAGGAGGCTGAGGAGCAGGAATATGAAAACAGTTCTAAGGAAGTAGACAGGCAATGGGCAAGAGACTTTCCCTTATTTGTTTTAGGATTACTTTGGGGTGCGAAAATAAACCACAAGAAATGGGAGAAACTCCGATTCCTCTCACTCTTCTCTTCTGGAAAGAGCAGCTCTAAACCACATAAGCTACAAAGTACTAGCCATGCAGCTTGCCCAGGGGATTTCCTTCTGGGTAAGGAGGAAAAAAGGTTTCAATAGTTTGAACTGATCTCATTCTACTCCAGGATGAATCTAGCCCTCCCATGCGAAGTGCTCCACCAAAGGGAAGGGAAGCTGGGGAGTTGTGAGCTCTGCAGCCCCTGCCAGTAGGCTCTCCCTGAGCACTGATGGTCCAGGAAGAGCAGAGCAGAGGTTTCCTGTGGGTCCTCCCTTGTGGCTTCCCTATAAACCTGCCATACAGGCTATGAATACATCAAAACTATCAGCCAGGCAGGAGTTAGGGAACTTCTGTACATAGACCTCTACTCATTAAAAAAATCAGTGATATTTGAGGAAAGAAAAGAGTCCTCATGGTTATTCTGACCAGTACTAATGGCAATGATGATATTTAGGGCAGAAAGGTGGGGCCCCCTTCCAGCAGGAAGAGCCTTTATTTGGTTGTATCAGGTTTCAGTTAGTCAAGCTGCATTTCAGTTGTTTCTAGGAAATTGGTCTGCGCTAAGAGATCATCACTGGAACACTGCACTGGGAATGATACGTGTAGGATTGGAAGCCACATTCCTGGGCCACAGTTATTCCATACAGTATGCATCACATAATCAGAAGTTTACTAATTTCTCCTTTACAACAATTCAGTACTTTTGTCCCAGTGATATGCCAGCTCCAGAGCTCTTCCCCTTTGTTCAATACTGCAAGAACTCAGTGGTCTCACACGAAGGCTTAATTTATCTTGGTGAATTTATACATATTTGTATTGCACCAACAGTGTCTGTCACATGTAGCTGGATAACATCTGATTTTACTTTTTAGTTCGTCTGGAATAGAGTGTCACTGTTCATGGAGTATCTTCCAAGAACAGTAACAGGGATCTCTACTGGGCTTTCATCTCTGCCTCCTCTGCTCTTCAGAGACAGTTGATCTTCCCCCCAATGCTTTTATTCTTCTCTTTTGTTAGTGAGAAATTGCTGCTTTTTCAGAAAGAGACAGCACCTTCCTGGGATCTGAGAGCTAAGTGGGCAGGGGAAAACAGTGAGCTTAGGGACACAGTGTGTGGATGTGGCATTAAGGGCTGTGGAGGATGTAGGTGGGGTGAAGCCTGTTCCAACCAAGAAGATGTCTGATCTGGAGTCACCGTGCTAAGAGGACCCAAGGACACTGTGCAGCTGTCATCTCCCTGGCTCACACCGTGGCTGCTGTGCATGCAGGTGTCTGCAGCACATTCAGTGCCAGGGGCCCAGGGGTGAGCTACAAAGTGATGTGATTTCATCTTCATGTGGGGTCACTGCAGCTGTCAAACTATTTGTTGATCTAAAGCAGCAGAACGTATGACTTGATGGGGTGAGAGCTATACAACACCCCTTTCCTGTACTAACCTCTCTTCTCCCCAAGCCCCCTGCATTCTGCAGTGCACTGTGCTCTTCCAACACATCCAGGTTACCCAGCCCATGATCACAGCTTCCTCTGTCTTTCCTTTGCCCTCCTCCTCGTTCAGCCCCCTCTCTTTGGGTGTGATGTGAAAATTGAGTTTTCCTAGCAGAGGGAAGAAGGGTGCCTCACCTGATGAAGAAGTGAACAGTTCACACTCGGGGATCTCAGTGATGCCCATGAGCCTTGCAGAGAGATCTTAGGAAGGTTGTGTGGACTCGAGACCTTCTCAGGCCCTGTCTGGGTGGCAGACGTGGCTGGGTGGAAAAATTCTGCTGGTACAGGTAACAGAGGGCAAGATGCACCTGGAGAGAAGGGGCTGGGAGGGACTGACAGAACACCAAATAAAGGGGAAGAGAACAGAAATAGAAGGAAAAAAAGTTTAAGAGGCCTCTGATTTGATTTGGTGCCTTTGCTGCTGTTACACTGAGGGTCCTCAAGTCCAGTGTACAAAGAATATTCAGTGACATGCACTCCTGGCCAAGAAGCCTCAGTCTGGTGTTCAGACAAGTCTGGTGTAACATGCCCATGACCATTTGCACAAAAACCTGCACCAAACCCACAAGACCTAACACAGCTCAGTCATAAAATAACAGCCCAGCTTGCCCCTGTTGTTGCTCTCGCAAAGTATGTATCACTGCCATAGGATTTTCATCCCAGATCCTGCAAAGCAAGGGTGGAAGGGAGATAAATAAAGTAGTGTTTTGGGAACCTAGTGACCACAGGAGACCATAGCATGCTCTAGAGTAGAACTGGAGCACTTCCACCAAGGACAGACATGCGTTACATGTTCTCTGAAACTGTGCCTGGTGGCAGGAGGCAGCAGTGTATTTTTACTGTGCTGAGTAAGCACAATTTTTACTGTGCTGAGTAAACACAGTTGGCATGTCAAGGGAATCTGTCCCTACTTTTTTCTGACCATGCATGGGCACACTACTGTGAATGGGGATCAGCTCTTTTACAATGCTTCACATAGTCATGTCTGAGGGAAGATACAAGATCTAGCAGCTAAAGAAGGAAGTGTTCCTCACACCATTCCTGAAGATCAGCAAACTGGAAGCTAATTCCTGGTTAGTGTATACCCGTGTCACATTAACTTCATTCCTGCTAGAGGAGAGGCAGGGGAAAGACAGAAGAGCTGAACCAACCCACACTTTCAGCAGACCTGGAGAATGATGAGTACTGTGCTCACCTTTGGTACTTTCATTCTTTAGCCAAGACTGGACTGAGTTTAAAGGAGTATTCTCCATTTCACATAGGTAACTGTCAGGGTTTGTAGAGCCATCCTCACTGGATATTGGGAGCAGGCATTCCCCAAGATTGTCTGCCCCATTGGAGTCAGGGCTGTCCTGGCCATCCTGCTGGAAAAAATTAGTGAGGGCAAAGCCTTGTGAAATTTAATGGCAGATGGTAGAATAGACTTGTCAAAGCCTCAGAAAGAGCTGGTTCTGATAATACCTTCAAGCTAGCTAAGGGCTGCTCAGTTTTCCCACCCAAATCCCCTAAATTTAGACTCATTCGGAGGAAGTTATTAACAGTAGTGAAGAGAACTTTCAAAAATATATATATCCTTTTGTTCTCCTAAAATCATTCTCCATGGTATGTCTCTATAGAGAAGCTCTTGAAAAATGACCAGAATTATATTCCTCAGCAGGGACATCTGGATGAATACAGAGCACTTGAAATGAGCAGGGTCATACATACAGTGCACAGTGTAACACGCTCATGACCACCTGGGGCTGACCTTGATCTGCTTAGGACTCAGCTGAGAAGTGTTTCGATTGTCTGATTCATCTCCTAGAAGGATGGAAGAGGACTTGTCTGAGTTCAGGGATAATGCTTCCATTTCAGCCAGCTGGACCTGCAGGAAGGGAAAGGAGCTATCACTGGTCATGTCTGCCACTCACATTTCAAGCAGTCACACTGTTTATGGTGGATAAGTGAGAGCCTGTAGACCCGAGATCAATTTTAGGTTATATTTTCTTGGATACATCAGGAACTGCCTAACCCAGACCTGGGCTGGGCAGGAGAATTCACTTTTTAAAGAAGGTCGAAAATATGATAATCTGCAAGCAGCCCACCACCAGTCCATGCTCCTCTAGTGCCAGAATTGGAAGAACAAGTCCTGAGTCTGTCACAGCAATACAGTTGGCCCAAGGCCCTGCAAGTAAAGCCAGGCAGGCAGAGGGTTCCCTCAGGCCAGTGACAAGGCAGCCTGCTCTGCTGAGGGATGAGGAGTGAACCCCTCTCTCTGAAGGCACCACAGACAGCCCTGCTTAAACATGAAGGTGCTTTCATTCCAGGGATAGTCATGCCTCTTGCAGTTCATGCCAGTATCATGCGTTTCATTTTCTCTTACCTTCATTACTGAAACCCTGTTTCCCTCCAGCTGTCCTAGGTCTTTCCTATCCCCTCCCCTCTAACCTACCCAAGACTTCAGCTAACACTATCTTCCATTCTGCTCTTCATCTCTAAACTCACCCCTCCCGCCCACTCATACTTGCGCTCTGTTGCAAGTCTGACCACTGCATCTTTCTTATCCTTGTGCCTCTGCTCCAGTCCCATGCCTGACTGTGCTTAATCTTTTGGCTTGTTTCATACCGCATGTGCCCCTCTCCCATCCTCTTTCCTCCAAGCTTTCAACCCCCCTCTGCCTGACAACTCTTTCTCACAATGCCTGAAAAGCAACTGCAGTTGCTTTGTCCCTCCTGTCTTTGGATTTCTGTCACTGGTCTCTAGAGTCCCACCAGTTCACATCAACAGCAGCTAACTCTTGAGAGGTATATTCTGGGTTGTCTCAATGAGGACAGCTTGATTCCTGGCTGTGTATCTTTCTGGCCATGTGGTTGTGTTTGCAAGAGGCAGGTACAGTTTTTGTGCCATGACAGCAGGTGAAGCATTTGGAGAGAAGACTCTTTTGAGCTGGAAGTTTAGTGGCTTGTGCCAATGCCAGAGAGTGGAAGAGGTCTCCATCTGAGAGATAATGCACTTTAAACAAACAGGAAGGAAAACCAGAGCTGGATTTAGGCAAAGGGCAAAAATGACATCCTTATTTGAGATATCCTGGCACAGGAACATGGTGCCGTTCCACCATGAAGAGAGCGCACAACCAACAACTGCTGCTCAGAGCACCAACACACAGAGAGCCCACAGTGAATTCATATCAAACACACTACACAACCACCAGTCAGCAACTACTTGTGCAGAGAAACACAGTCTTCATTCAGTCCCACTTAACGTGTGCACTTATCTATTACTCGCCTAAGAGGTTGTTACACTAGAACAGCCTTACAGCTGTGCTTGTAGAGACACAAGCGTGAAATGTGGTAACATCTGTGACTACCTTCTCCATCCATAAAAAAAAAAAGGATTTCAACAAAGTCCAGAATAGTTTGTTTGTCACTGCTTGAAAATTCTGGCCACCTGCAATCTACACAAAAAACACCACCAACAAAGTCATGAATAGATGAACTGCAGGTGTGGAAACACATTTCACTAGTGCTCACTGACAAAATCCTCCCAGTAGTTAAACACACTTCAGCCACCAATACACAAATGTCTGTCAACCATCCCAAGAATGGAAGGGTAGCAATGACCATGAAAAAAGGAGTTTTATTCTTATTGGCTTCCCTTACTGCAGAATATTTTAAAACCTGCTGACTAAAGATGAGGAACAAAAAAGTTTTAAAAATTGCAGTGAGGGGAGAAGGGGCTGTTCACTAGATCACAGTCCATGAAAACTGGCAGGAACATCAACCTCAGGCACTGAACCATACACATTTTTCCCTCAGAAAATAACTAGTTGCAGACATAACTTTAAAAACAGACCAGTGATTAAAAAAAAATTCTTAATTGTACAAATAATTGATTTGAAAATGAAGTGTCAGGAGCATAACTGGTAAAGGTGCTGAGCTCAATGCCACAAAAATCTTAGCACATATTAATAAATTTGAGCATATGCTTAAATGTTGTGTCCATCTACTGCACTCAGCATCTTGGTTAATTAAACTACCAATGAAATCAGAGTGAACATTTTTGGCTAACAAGTGATTTTTGTCACAAGGGCAGAGCTAAGGGCGATATGGTGGACAGCAAACATACTGGGTTTTTTGAATACACGTGTATTGAAGAGGACTAAATAAAAACTGTTTTGCCTATGTAACTTGCTGTCAATTGCTTCTGAGATAGTACAGTTCTGTCTGTATGTACAATACCTATTTGAATATCTTGGTGTAGCAGAGTAAACTCTAATTTAATAACTATGTGCATTCCTGATGTTAACTACATATCCACAAAGTGATTTCCTGTTGAAATTTCCTCAATGTTTTTTACTATGGAATATGAAGAGAAGGTCATGATCAATTATGACTTAAAATCCTGAGATGTAATTTTGATTCATATCGTCAGACATAAAATATCTACATTTTATTCTTGCATGTATAGATAATTTCTTTTCAAATCCATATTTCAGATGTATTGAAATGACAACTTTGAAAAATAGTTTATGTCTCTGTAACAACCATTAGAAAATATGATCTAAGAATAATTCTTCAGTTGTTATTATTATATCAAACTCTGCTGTGGCTGTGGGTTGCACTTGAAGATTTTGCTATCTAGTTTTCTTGATAGAAAGGTAAAAAACCATGTGGTTGTCTTCATTCCTAAGTGGGATACTGAAGACTGGAAGGTTTTAAAAGGTAGCAAAGTAGCTGCAAATGACTTAATTTTGGGGTAATCAGTCTGGAATGCCTTAGGAGATCTTATTTGCTGAGAAAGCTGAGCACCAATTGCTGAACATAAGGACTTAACTAAAGCAGTGGAAATTGCAGTTAATTGAAAACTAGTTATTTGGTTGCACTAATGAAGCATCCATTTGTGAAGTGTTGAAATAATAATAAACTACAGCAATGTTTGCATTTTGATACTTTCAAATGGAAGCTATGGGGATGGCCAGATAGCTGAAAAACTGAGAAGAAATTAGAACATTGGAACTAGACATCTGAAGCCAAACAAAATAATGCTGTCTTCAAACATGGATAGAGTAATAAGAGCTCATTTCCCAAGTTTCTTCCTTTCTTTATAAGCAATAGCAACATATCAAGTTAGTTATGGGGAAGGAGACAACCAAGACTGCCACTAATGCACCAATTTACTGTTAGATAAGCCACACTACTGCTACAAGTCTGACCACACAGAACTGGAGCACTCAAGTCCAATAAAATTATTTCAGAAATAAAATTAATTCTACTCCTCATGTAACTCCTCCCAGACTACTTTGTTTCTGAAGTTTCACAACCTGAAAAGACTAATAGCTTAGGAAGTAGTTTTCCAAAGCATGTACCAACTTTAGAAGCTCAAGTCTAAGCCATTTGGTGTCCTGCTCGTAACAACAACCCATTTGTCAGCTAACAAACTTTCTCAGTGGGCCCTTTTTTATTTAGTTTTTGCTCAAACTAATTAACTGGTTTTCACCACAAACCAATCCTTGCTCACAGAGGGTGACTCTACTCAACAAGGCATTTAAACATGTGCTTAATTCATCGACCTCAACAGGGAATAAGCAAGCACGTGTTTAAAACAAGGACAAAACACATGCTTAAATCTCCCACTGAGTTGCTTCTGAATGCTGTCATTGGGGTGAGATCCTTTGAGTCCTCCATGCAACATGAGCTTGAACCAAGCCTTTTCTTGCAGAATTGAACACTATAAGAGCTGCCAGGATGCCTTCATAATCGTTTCTCTACAGGTCATTCAGTCCCTCCTGACTTGTGTCCGGTCACATCTCACTTTTCCACCACCTCAAACATCCACCTGTGGTTGAACAGGGCAGGCCTGTACTAGAGGCAGTATCAGCACTTCACGACAAATAACAAACACAGGTCTACTGTCTACACAATCTACAGTCAGGAGCACACATTGGACGACCTGTGAGCATGTGGGTGTGGGTGTGCAGGCCCTGGGGGGAGGGTCCCCTCACACATCCTCGTACGCAGGTTACCTCTTGCTTGTCATGGTTACACTTCTCGCACATGGCCGGCGAGGAGTAATGGTGGAAGACGGAGCCCGATAGGTTATCGATGATCATTAACTCCCCGTCGAAGGAGTCCTTAATAATTAAAGAGACACTGTCCAGCCATAAGTTCTCCTAGGGGACAAGAAAGGGGGGAGGACGGGAGAGATCATTTTAAGAATGTCGAGTTTTTTGCTTTAAAGTTTCGTGTGAATTTGGGGCTGGGTTCTCCACCCTGACTCATCTGGAGCAGCTTCTTGTTCTGCAGGTACTTGCACAGGGTCACTGGGGGAACACTTGCTCCATAGGTTGTGTAAAGGTGCCAGAGTTCAATGCAAAAAAAGAAAATAAAAAATGAGGGACAGTCTTCGCTCACTTTCAGTGCATCACAGCACTGCTCACACCTCCCTTTCAGCTCTTCTGGAGTGCCTCACTCTCGATCTGCCATTTTCCCTGCACTTATCTCCTGAGCTCCCATCTCAAATTTGCTCCTGTCACACCTTTAGCTAATCTGCTCCATCCCTCCTCTCCTGGCCCTTAGGTTCCTACACCATGATGACAATAAACAGGATACACTGCTGCCACTAGCCTTGTCCCTAAATGATGCTACCAACTCAAAAGTCTACTGCTGAAAGCAAACCTCTCACCCTGAGGTGGAAGACTCTTGTCTGCTACTGCTAAGCCCTCAGTCATCTAGGTTGCCCAGCTTCTACCCACAGCTACTTGCTGCAGTTTGGTTAGTAAGCTCAAAGGTGTACTCACCTGGGCTGGAGAGTAACATCTCATGCACAGATGTCCTTCAGGATCTGTTCTACCACCATCTCCTCCTGTTCCTGCTCCTTTTCCCTGTCCTGAATTTGGAGAGCCTGACTTGCGGGAGCACAGCCCATGAGCAATTTCCAGCTCAAGCTCAGCATCCATCTCTGCATCCTCCTGGGCCTCCTTGTTGCTGTCGTCAAGATGTTTCATGAGCACGGCTACCACCACATTGATGAGGACAAACTGGGCTGTGAGCACAAAGCTGACAAAGTACAGTGGGGAGATGAACTGCAGGTTGCTGAGGCAGCTCCGGTCATCGTGGCTGCAGTCACGCAAAGTATCCTTGAGGGGAAGTTGGGTTTAAGAGGGAACAATGGAAGGAAGGAAAAACTAAAGTAAGAATAAAATATTGGTTGCTCTTCCTGCTGAAAATCACTGATACCAATGGAAAGAACAAGACAAACACTTCTGTCATGCCATACCCATTGGGATAATGAGGTCCCCAAAGAATCTGGGACACTATCTGTGCATATGCTATCTGCTTTACAGCGAAAACATCCAAAGGCATATGGAGCAAACTACTTTCAGACCATCACACATGAGCAAGACCAAAAATGAGCAGTCTGGTACTGTCTTCTCCCCTCCAGACTCAAAAGCACCAAATGTGATCAAAAAACTTTTCTTTCCTCTTGTCCTCTGAAGGAAGAAAGTATTTATTTTGGATTTTCTTGGTAGCTCTGCAGATGGGTGCCATGTCCAATACATGTCCTATGCTCAGCTTTGATAACAGACCTTACTACAGTGGATATTTCCTCTTAGCCTGGGCAGCCTTCTTGTTCCTCCCAAGGAAAATTGGCACTTTCTCAACCAGATGTCTCTAGCACTAGATGAGCCCAAGGTTTGAGTTACCACCATGGGAAGAGAGAGACCAAGCAGGAACCTCACCTATCAACCCACCTTCTTTGCTCCTTCCCTTTGCAAGCCCAAGCAGTGCTGAACAGAGCACACATCAGAACTTCTCCTCCCCGTAAATAGGAGATTCTTGCCCCAAAGTTAGTTACCTTCATGATCCCATTCCAGTTGTCACCTGTGGACACCTGGAAAAGTGTGAGGAAGGCCATCCCGAAGTTCTCAAAGGTGGCATGGCGGCTCATGCCCTCACAGGGGTTCTCATCATTGCATACTGAAAAAAAGGGGATTGCAGCACTCAGTGGAGGACACATTACCAGTCCTGAATCAACAACACAAATTCACAGCCTGAAGACTTCAGGTAATAGTATCAGCACTCTGCCCAACAGCTGGCTGTTGGCCATCAACACAGAAAAATCCCTGTGTAGCCCAGCCCTGGGATATCATGCAGTGTTCTCGGTTGCTCAGGAGCATCCTCTGAATATGTCATTGTGCTGCCCTTCTTCTTGATCAATGTTCCATGGCAAAAGGTGTAAATAAACTTCCTCCAACTTTTTCTTGTAATCTTAAAGGCAACATCAAGGAATACAGTGCAGGAGAAGCAAATATTTAAGACTATAAGAGAAACTAGAGGCTGCTTTTATTTTGTTAGACTGCTAGGACAACAAAAATTTAGAGGAAATTCCCCTTATATCAATTATGCATAAGAGAGAATAAAGTCCATCAAATAATTCAGTCCCTTTGTTGAAGAGTACTGATTTTGAGGAACTTCAACCAGCAGGTCTGTAGCTCACACTGGAGCTTGGACTGCTTGAGACTTACCCAGTTTTCCAAAGAGCTCCACTCCTAGAGCAGCGTAGATGAAAAAGAGGAGCATGAAAAGAAGTCCAAGGTTTCCCACCTGAAAGCAAAGGGCATGTTCAGCCTATCCCAAAACTCATTTCAGCTGTACAGTCAAGTGTTTCTGCCTTTCAAAGCCTGAAGAGAACAGCAGCGAATTTCCAGTGTACAAGTGCAACCAAACAATTGCTCAGGGGAAATAGGAAAATCATCAGTTGTGGCTCCAGTTGCAGCTGGACTATTTATCCAGTTGCCTTCACTTCAGCACAATCTCTGGCCAAAGCCGACTGAAGTGCAGTTTCTGGGACAGGTGGCGACAAGTACATTAGAGCAGAAGCACAGAATGTAAAGCCAGTTTGGCTGGGTGAAGGACAAGCTGTGAGTCAGAGCATGGAGACATGTCCCACAGTGCTACATGCCCCATCAAACTGCCTAAATCCCTTGAAGTTATGATCATGTGAATAGTGCAAGAACAGTGTTCCAAGGAGACAGGGACACAGGTACACCAGCACCAGCTACAAGTGGAGGTTACATCAAGGCTTGTGGAAGGAGTAGGCAGGTGGGAAGGAAGGAGGGTAAAGATGTACTTTTAAGATATGTGTGGAGAAGGAGGAGAAGAGAGGGGACTATGAAGGAGTCAAGAGAGAAAGCAGAGCTACTTATGCATCTCATGAATAATAGGTCAAAGCCTGACTTCTGGACCTTCAGTGGCTGCTGTTGGGAAACCTCCCCATGAGAGGATTGCTTCTTTATGGTGCAAAAATGCCTCAGCAATATGGGCACTGCCACCCAGTCCTCACTCTCCCAAATCACAGTTTGCCTCTGAATCTCCTGCCTCCCCACATGTGGGGCAGTCAGATTAAATGTCAAGAGCTGGAGTTGGTTTTGGAAGAAGCAGGTTGACCAGTAGCAGAAAATATTAGTAATGGTTAGCACAGTGTTGGTGAAACAAGAGAAGTCATGGAAAAATTAGGTACGGGTGTTTTTGAAGAACGGAACTGTTTCTGGTCTGAATGCATGTGGTCACTGGGCCTTTGTTAGGATCATCCACTTCAGGAGTCTAATTTAGTCATTGCAACTGCTGTGCCATCCAAATTCAGGAGAGAAATAAATGATTCAGCCCACCCACTCCCCCGGGCTGCCAGATCCTGGCTCCCTACACACTCAGTGGAAGAAATTATTTCTGATGACTAAATTGGACACCATAGTTAATGCTGTGAACACACACCACTGGGTCTGTGTCTACAGGGCATTAAGAAAAAGAAGTTAATAAAACTTAGCTAAGGACTACATTTCCAAAGGGCTCTTTAAAATTAAAGCTCTATTCACTATTAAGAATTGCTGCAGTATAACAGAGACAGGAAGAGAGTTGAAACGGGACAATTGGAAATGCCTTGTATGCCATTAGCAAGCCAAAATCCCTGATGTGAGTCTGTGCTCTAGGAACAAAAAGAGAAAGGTCAAGAAGAGGAAAAAGCGCAAGGGAAAGGACAGCTTATTTTAAACTGCTTCTTTTGGCAAAGTCAATAAGTCTTGGAGAATAATATTACAGATAATGCAATTGTCCCCCAAAGACCCAATTCATAAAATATGGAGACTAAATTTATTCTTTTAATGGTGAAACTGGTGGATTTTAGTGCTTTAAGTATGGATTTTTACACAACTATGGAATGATTTTTTATTCCTGTTACACAACTTTATTAAACAAAACCAACCTGTTACAGGAGGAAGTAAAAGCCAGTCAATAGGAAGTGCATTGATCATAGGCTTTGATGCTAGAGAAGCAAGTACTGCTTGTTATTACCTCCCAGGAAATACTTAAAATACCAAACCTTCTAACATCTGCTTGTTTTGTGGCAGATATTAATGACCTCCAAAAGACCTGATCTACCAACTTGATTAGCAAAGGAGCTGTAGGCAAATTGGAGAGAGAAAAGTCAGAATTTACAAAGTATGGAAGAATATGTTTGTGGCTGGGACCAGAAGCAGGGACTCACAGATCCCAGCTGTGCTGTTTGCGAAACACTGTACTTTCTGATGACTCAGTTTCTCCATCTGCATGACAGGGATATGAATATTTCCTACTCTCTTATTTATTCTCTATATTTTGGGGATAGAAGTTGAGTCTCGTCATTTAAGTGCAAACATATTGCAGAGTCCTCTTACCACGGGTTTATGTATACTATTTCATCCAGCTCTGTGTGCATCTGTGTGCATTTATCTGGGTTGCAGAATAAACATGCCACAGACATGCAGATTCTGGATCTGAAGACCTGCTCCATTCCAGACCTTCGCATGAGAAAAAGCATCTCTTGTGGCTCCTGGAATGGAAAAGAGCAAGGTGCAAAGAAGCTTCACTGAGCCAGCCTGGGGCAGCAGAACCAGAACTAACTGGTTACTGTTACTGGTCCAAATCCGCCTGCTATAAGAACATCCCTAATCTCCTGTTCTTTCCATTGTCCACTGTGTCTCAGTCCACAACTATCCTAAATTATAATATTATATATCCTACATATGAATTATTATTATTGTTGTTATTATTATTAACCACAAATAATTATTGTTTAATAAAAAGCAAGGGAGATCAGACAGAGCTCAAGATCCATAAAAGATCACAGAGTTCCCCTCTCACTTCTGTGTGATCAGATTCCTCTTTTTCAGATTAACATTTGCTGTCACCAACATCAGAAGTAAATTCCTTGGGTAACTCCTCATGCTGTTTTCAGACCGATTCTCAGCTCATCATCACTCACCAGCACTGGCACATTAGCTGATAAATCAACTGACAAATGCTTGTGCATTTTGATATCATGCAATATAGTTGCCTTCTCAGGGCCTGCCAGGGGAATGGCCTGATGTATGATCAGTAGAGCCACTTGGTGCCATTACTTCCTGCGTAACAATTCTCTCTTAACAATCCAAAGGGAAGGGGACCAGACTCCCTGGCTGCTCATCTGTCATGGAGGATACTCACAGTGGGTTTGAAGCCTGTGTAAAGCACTGTGTCAGCATCTCATTCGGGAACAGCTGCCGCTCACAGCTCATGAAATCCTTCTGTCTAGCTGTCTTACAGTAGACACTTAACTGCCGGCTGTGTGAGCCACAACAGAGCATGTCACTGCTTCTCGTATATGAGAGGCTCAGAAACACAAAGGGATCCAGGAGGAGAAAAGAAGAAAAAGAAGGAAGGGGAAGGCAGTTGCTAAGAAAAGAAGTGGTGAGAATGCGAATGAAAGAAAAAGGGGAAAAAGGGGCACATGCAGGGAAGGGTGAGAGGGGCAGTGACACAAAGACTTCCTTTCCTCCCGAAATGGCTGCCAGTTACTCTTCCCTCCTTATGGAGAGGAGAGAAAGGAGCTGAGGACTAACCGCAAACAGTTAAACACTAGCTAGACATGATGGGAAGAAATCTGCCCTTATGCAGGAGACGAGCCTTATTTCATTCACCCACTGGAGAACAGAGATGTGAGGTGAGTTGTACCCCCCTGAATGACATGAAAACTTGGACACGGCCTGCAGGCAGTTGCCTGCACAACACAGTAGGCACTATCTTTGAGACTGGACAAGAATGAGCCCTTTGGAAAAAAGGGACAGCAGAGGAGTCTTTTGGGAAGCTGGTCTGTTTTACCTGTGGCAGGGCTTGAACAACGGTATCCAGCAGTGCTCGCATTCCTGTGGCCATCTTCAGTAGCTTCAGGACTGCCACAACAAGCACAAGAGAAGTGTCGTTCAGACTGAGCTCAGGTGTGTCCTTTGTGTGACTTACTAATGACAATAGCACAAGACAGATGTCCTGTCTCCCCTTGCCCTAGAAAAACTCGGTTTTTCCCCTCATCCCCCTTTTCCCTTTTGACTGTACAATCCCAGTTGTTCCTTCTACTCCAGTCCATACCCTTTTTACTAAATACTCTGCTTCTGCCATGCATGCCTATTGGACTTCTTCTGGTTCACCCAGGCACTATAACCAGGTGTTCCTTTTCTCAGAAATATGTACCCCAATTGTCCCTCTGCTTGGATTTTTCCTTCCATCAGTTTCTCTTCCTCCAGCTAGCACTGTTAATCCAGTTTAGCACACCTTGGCCACCACCAGGAAGATTCAGGCCCCTGCCTGTGCAAACTTCAACCTGCTTTGTGGCCTCTTCTTCACATACCATTGCCATGCTTGCCCCATAAACAAGAAACAGAGAAAGTTCAGCTCTCACATGATCTGCCCACCCTCCTAGTCCTTCACCTCCAAGGGAGCCAGAAAGCCTTATCCTCTAGGGTGTCCATCATCACATGCCCAAAGAATCCCTGCTGGATTGTGACAAAGGATACCCTAAAGGCTCCTCCAGGGCTGGGGAGAGGGTGAGCCCATGACTCTACAGCCACTGCTCAATGAGTCATGGCACCAAGTCCCACTTCATGGCCATATGTACCCTGCCTTTGGCCAGTGTCTTACCCCGGGCGATACGCAGCACCCTCATGATCCGGATGATAGTGGGGTTAATTGGGAGAGCAGCATTGATTTCAATCTCTTCCAATGTGATGCCCATGACAGACAACAGCACAATGGCCAGATCTAGCTGGTTCCACCTTAAGAAGAAAAATTGAAGAGAATAAAGGAAGATAGAGTTTTTCCATTTCCCTGAAAAATAAAGTGAATTGTTTCCACTTCAACCTAAACATTACTTTATGTATGAGTTCAAGGCCCCACTCTGAGTCAGCCTATATGGGCTTCTGCAGACAAACAGAGATTCACTTTGCACACACCCTGAGCAGCCAGAGGCAAGCCAGCCTGATTTAGAAGCATGGAGCTGTGTTACTGTGGCACTATGCATTGACTAATGGGCTCAGCTTTTCACGGCCTTACTATCTCAAATCAACTTTGTTATATATGTTCTGCTTCAGCATGCTCACAGTTTGCCTCGAGGGCAGGAAAAAAAAAGTCTCTCTCTAACCTCATCTCCTTTGCTTTCTAGCCTAACCAGCAGATGCCAACCAAGAGGCAATTTTTGGACAACTCTTACTATTGCCTAGGCATTGCAGCTCATGCAGACTGAGGTGAGGTCCATGCTGTGCAGAACTGGGAGGCAGTCAGGGCACTCTGCCACCATCTCACACTTTAGGTAGGGAACTGTCCTCAAAACCCCCACCCCAAACCTAGCTGTTCCACAGCCATCCTTGACAACCCCCTGCTCACCTGTCTTTGAAGAATCGTCGCAGACCAAATGCCACCAGCTTGAGGACTGCCTCAAACACAAAGACAGTGGTGAACAGGTAGTTGCAGTACTTGAGGGCGGTCTCCAGGGACTTCCAGCAGAAAAAGAGGGTAAAGAATTTAGGCAACAGCAACATCAAGCACAAACCTCCTCTGCGTGGGGACTCTCCTAAGTGCCAGGTATTCATTGTGAGGTGGGGAAGCTACCCCATGCTTCTTCCTACCTACTTGAATGTGGAAGCTGCCTACTAAGGACAAGGATGAGCTGGCTCCTCTGCCCCATGTTCATATCAGGATCCTTTCTCCTGTACAGTTCAGCATAATGGGGAGGAGGAGGTTATTGCAAGAAGAATCCACAAAATACCATTGGCCTTCTCTTCTGCCAGTAGCCTGTGCCACCTGGATGACACTTTGTTAGTGGCACTGGCATAGCTATCAACCAGGAGTGAAGAATAAAGGTTACTCCAGTTGTGGATACAGGTCACCTCTGACAGGAGGAAACCCTGCTGTGCCTTGATTTGGGGCCAGCATATGTCACACCTCTGAGCTGATTGGCTTTTGGTTCTTTTACACGCTGCCCCTTCTCCACCACCAAGGACCAGTGTGAGCAGTGGGCAGCATTTGGTGGCATTTTGTACTGGAAGGGTTTGAAGAGCTTTGAGGACATTGTTTAACAGAGCCTGACAACAGGCTGGCATGGTTCAACCTGTGTTACAGGGAAAGGAGCTGAGGAGTAAGGAAGAGGAGTGACTTGTTCAGGAACAAAGGCCTGATGTGAGGATGCCAACAGATAAAAGTTGAGAGTTCCTGCAGAGTAAAACTGGGCACCGTCAAGGGCAAGATAAAAGCTGGGCAGTAGGGCAAGACAGGCAAGAAACAGAGGAGCCTGGTGGTACATTTGAATGAGGACAGACAGATTCAGCTCCTGCTCAAAGCCTGAGCTACCTTGGACAACCTGTTCAGACACCAGAGCTGTCAGCCTAAACCAAACTGAAATGCCACTGGGTAGATGTCATGATGAATGCTTTTTCTACACATGGAGACCGAAGGCTCCTTTGATATGCACAGCATACGTTGTTTCCGTCAAAGGTATCTAGAGTTTTCCCAGGAACACTGAGGTACATGGTCTTCCCCAGCCAAAGTGTAAAACTTATTTGGCCTCCAAGGTACTGGGAATCATCCCCTGCAGCTGAGAGAGGCTCTACTCAGCACTTTGGCCCTGCAGCTTCTCTTTCTAAAAAAGAGAGGCTTGGTAAAGACAACCCATCCCATGACGCACAACCAGCCACTCGAGTTTTCTCAGCTCAGGCCATATGGTGGGGGAATTGGACTGATATTTGGAAATCTGATGTAAAGCCTGAAGCTCCCAGGACACCACTGCTTCCACCACTCCTATTAGGATCCAGGGGAACATAAAAAGCAGAGCAGGGAGCTAAATTTAGGTGACCCACATATCCACTTACTAATATAAAGCACAGAGACTTAATTGCACCATGCTTTCTAGGGGCCTGACTCTTGCTTAGATGCCTTCTCTCCATTGATTTTAATGGATAACAAGTGTCTGAGTAGGAACTATCTTTCTGGATACATGTGAGACTCTTCGCCAACTTTGCCTACTACATTAAATCTTACAAAATTTTAACAGTAGTTTTTAGAGACACTCAGGTGTCCTACTTATGCTGGCGGGCAGTGGTCACCAGAGAGCTGTAGCAAAGTAAGATAATGTCTAAGGGCAGGGCTTATCTCCACGATCTCACTCACCACAGGTTGGTTGTAGTGCTCCAAGGACATAGTGACCACGTTGAGGCAGATGATGAAAGTGATGAAGATGTCCAGATAGTGGCTGGTGCAGACCGAATGAATAAGGAGGCGTATGGGGCAGTAGGTAGCATAGTACGGCAAACGCTGCGCCTCTTCAGTGGAAAGAGGGATATGGGCAGAGTTAGGAAGAAATTGGAAGAAAGAAAGAAATGGGTAAGAAACACTGAGAAGGGAGAAGGCATAAGACTGGTGATAGGTGTTGAAAGAAAAAGGAGTGAAGGTGGGAGAGAGAGAAACCAGAAAAGGATAGGTAAAAGATAAAGGACATAGAATGGGGGTAAGGGAATGCAAAAAAAAAAAAAAAAAAAGAGAGGAAAGAAGAAATGGGAAAAAATAAGTAGAAAAAAGATAAGGAAAGGAATGCTGGAAAGGAAATCTGTTAGTCTATGTTTGTGGGAATGGTGCTAAATAAGCATTTCATATCCTACAAATTAAGATCACTTCTGATTAAAGGGAGCAGATGGTTCAAGGAGAGGCCCTGGGGTGTCACGGGAGAGAGGGGAAAAACTGGAGCAGAGGAAGGGAAAGCATGCCCACAGGCTGTGAATGTAAGAAAACCATCAGTCTGGGTAGTAGGGATGATTTCCAGGGGCATTTTTTGCAATTTTTGTCTAAAGGTAACACAGAAGAGGACAGAAACACCAGGAAAAGAGGGTTTCCTTCACCACAGAGGATTTGGGATCCCAAGGAATGACACTGCAACACTGATGGAAAGAACCAGGAACAAAACACAGAGGTCTTCCTCTTTTTTTTTCCCCCTCCTTCTTCTTTAAATTTGGGGTTAAACATGAAGGATGGTCTGTCCAGGTCTTCCTTCAATCACCGGCTGAGTTGCAGGAAACACAGGTGGGACTATCCCAAGCCCAGGAGGTGTATTGATGTGTGTATGCTCTGTGTAAACAGTGCTCACCAGCATGTGCACAGGGGTATTTTTGGTACATTATCTTTTGAGGAGCAGAGTGCTAAAGCCCCAGTGGCTTCCCTAGAGTCCCAGCAGAATTCATCAGCCACCCCTCTTCCCCAGCCTGCCCCAGTGAGGTGTGTAGTGGCACGGCAGTGGTGCAGGGAGGAAGGCTGAGAGCACAGCCATGAGCAATGCATTTTGGAGACCAGTCCATCAGGAAAGAAAAAGAAGAGGAAAAGGTTTTTCTCAGAAAACCTTGGCCTACGAACCAACCAAACATTTAGGCTGTGCCTTACTCCTTCGCTTCTTCTCCAAGCGTCGCAGGCGCTTCTCCTCCCGCCGGCGCGCTTCCTCAGCCTCCTGGTGCTGCCGGCACTTGTGGAAGTTCTCCACAACCACCCCCACGAACATGTTGAGCACAAAGAAGCTGACAATGAGGAGGAATGAGATGAAGTAGAGTAGCATCCAGGGGTTGTTGTTGGTCACTGGCTGGAGGAAGGGGGAAAACAGAGCTCGTCATGGTCTTAGCACTAAAGGAATAGGGATGCAGTGGGCAGCAGCCCAACAGTTCCTGCTTTACAAGGCATTAAAATAACTATCTGTGGGCCAGGAGGGAGCCAGCATGCCGAGAAAAACACAGGGCATTGCTGCTCCATCATTACAAATAGATAAAGGCCCGTTGTAAGATCTAAACTAAGTACAAGGTAAGAATTACCACAGATGCCTACTAAACAGACACAGCTGCACCTCCCTGCATGAACTAGGCAAGTCCATAGACCTGACCCCTTGCAAATAGGTGAGCAAAGGATTCAGAAGGGCCCTGGAAGAGACTCTTGTTTTGAGAGAGGTATCTGAAGCACCATGTTAAAGTATACTTCTGCCTTACTAGCCCAAGGAAAGTGAAAAAGGTCCTTTCACAAGGAAATCTTTGTACCTGCTGGTCAACAGCCACAGCATCTAGTCCATTATACATAATATTGACCCAGCCATCCTTGGAAGCCAGAACAAAGAGGGACATCAGAGCCTGCAATATACAAAGCAAAGCAGATGTGGAGGAGGTGCATCTGGCAGGCAGGGAGAAAATAACAGCACTGAAATACTCTTCCTGCCTGTGTCTCTGCACACATCAAAACCTGCTTCTTCCCATGTGGAGAACAGGGAGTGGGTAACAGGAAGCCATGTGCAGCCAGACTCAGCAGAGGAGAGAGGTTGTGAAGACCATCTGCTTCGTGGCAGGAGAAAAGAGAAAATCAAGCTCTCTGCTGCTACAACTTTTCTTTCCCCTACAACTTGCAAACATCATCTTGATACCAACCCACTAGTGACACAGCTTCTACATGGATACCCATGCCAAATAATCGCTCCTTCTCGCCCAGGGATCAGGCTTTCCAGGCACTGTATCTGTGCCCTGGGGAGGAGTATACGTACAGGAGAAGACAGAGGCAGGGGCTGTGGGCACACTCACCTGTCCCAGGTTGTCGAAGTTATATTTGTGGTGTACCCACTTGTAGTTGGCGGCCATGCAGTCAGACCGGTTGGTGATGTTCCTGATGTCGACTCCCAAGCAGTGGTAGAACTTGCCCTTGAAGAGCTGCAGGAGGGGAATGACCCCATCAGCCCCTTTCCCCACAGGGTTCCCCATGCTCCCTGGGATGTGCAAAAGCTCCCGAGATGCTGGGTGGGCTGCAAGACCACAAGCCATGTGGAGCACAACAGGGACACCACCACCACAATGCAGAGTACAGGCTCAAACATTGCTAAGGAGTCAGAACCACCCTTGTAAACTCACACCTGGCTTTTCAGCCTCCTCCACTCCCCCAGGGCAGCAGTGATTTTAAGTCCTTACCATCTGACAGCCCTTAGGAAAGCCTTTTTGGGCACAAAGGGAAAAAGTATCTTCTAATCAATCCACTGGAGTAATCTTCCCACCCTGCTTCCCAGTTACTGAGAGTGCTGATGGGAAAGATCTCATCTGAGGTTAAAGAACCAGAAAAAAACATCCTCTTCTTCTCATTCACCTCTTTTTTTTTTTTTTTGACAAGACTGCATTGCACTGCTGTGGCTCTCCTGCCCAGGGCTCCTTTCCCCATATGGAAGGTACTGGATTGTGCATTTGTACAGATGCATCAGAGCAGACTAAGTATAGCACATTCCCTGAGATGGAAGTAACGCCCACACCTTTGCTCCTCTGCAATGCAACAGCCGAAAATAAAGAGGATTAAATAATAAAATAAAAGAAGGTTGTGGGTGGATTTAGGGCTCAGAGTGAGGGGGAGAAACAGCTAACTGAAGGCAGCGTTCATGCAAGCAGGCACTGAACAGCTTGCCTTTGTGGGCTGACACGGATATGCCCAGTGAGCCCTGTGCTGTGCCAGCCCTGGGCTCTCCCTATAATGCTGACCCAAACCCTGATCCAGCTCCTGCCAGGTGTGAGTGTCTATTCTTTCTCTCACATCCAACAATGTCTGCACTTGCTGAGTGCCTGCCTGTCCTTGCCAAAGGATATGGACTCATTATGGGGGAGACAGCTCGTGGGGGAAAGCTGGTGCAGAAAATTTCCTGACTTGCCCATCCCTCCTGTTCTGCTTGGTTCCCCATGTCTGTGGTAGGACCTAGGGGTACAGGTGCCCATGGTAGTAGGGGTGGGGGTGCAAGGGCTGTTTGATAGACAGTAACAACCTACCTGCACACCCAGGATGCCAAAGATGATGAAGAAAGCACAGCAGATGAGCACAATGTTTCCTATGGGCTTGAGGGAAGAAATGAGTGTCTCCACTACCAGCTTCAGGCCAGGGGCTCGACTGATGACTCTGGAAGGGAAGGAAGGGGAAGAGTGATAAAGGAGCAGGGCAGGAAGGTTTGGCCTAAGCTAAGCACTTTCATCAGCAGCAGGCCCCTGCTCTCCTTATGCAGTGACCCATCAGTAGAGATGACCCTCTTGTAACCAAAAAGCCTCTTCTCTCCCAAGGGTTCATTGTCTGATGAGGGTATCTCTAGCATCAGACCCATATGGCTAAGGGGGACCTCCCTGTGCCAAAGACAACACTTTGCCTGGCACAGCTGGATCTGACTTTGGCACCCTTCCTGGGGAGGACCAGTGGGAAGAGGGGGCCGAGCAGGGCTCGGTGGGATTCTGACCTGAGGGGACGCAAGGTGCGCAGCAGCCGGAGAACTCGTAGCACCCCCAGGATTTTGGCACCACCAGCAGAGGCCACTGAGACCACGATGTCAATGAGAGAAACAAAGACCAAGAAGCCATCCAAGATGTTCCAACTGCTGCGGAGATAAGCCTGGTCCCCAAAATACAGGCCTAGAGAGACCACCTGCAAGAGAAGGGAGAGGAGAGGGGATGAAATGGCTCCTCCATGTTACCCAGTAGAGGGCAACTTTGAAGAAAGTTGGAAGATGGGGAATAGTTATCAACTCCTCATGACACTGAAGTGTCATCTCATAATATTTTCCTTTCACCTGTATGTCTGTGAAGGTAAATGTCTTTGGGGAAAGTGGTGGCACGTAACTCCAGAAATAACAGGGCCATGGCATCTTCTCGCCTTTTTTCTGCTTTCCTGAGTAACAGGGAACATGCAGGAAACCTTTCCCTGACATACCACAGACCTGGGGCAACTGTCCCTGTTCAAAGACTACTGGGAGGTAAAATCAGGCACCAAAATCCAGACTTTGGCTCTAAGGGAGTAGCTTTTTTTGTCAGCAGTTCTCAAAAAAAGCAGGTGCTACAGAAATTGCTGGCTGTGGAGAGAGCTTAACACCCTGGAAATAATGGCCAAAATTCAGGTATGAATTTTAGGGGTTTAACTTCATGCACACAGTTTTAGGGTTCTTTCCCATTCACAAGAAGGAAATAACAAGGTTTTCTGATTGTTGCAAAGTACTTAGACATCTACTGAATAATTATCTCATTTAAGAACACGTCATTAATGTTGCTGTTATTTCCTCATTCTTGCTCCAGAAGAAGGGGAATGGACATTTGACATCGTTACAAAATCCATACCTAAAGGCCAGCTACCCCTCATGGATACTAAGATGCAGATGGATTTAAAGCCTAGGATAAACATCCCTTCTGTGCCTGACAAGATGGGACTCAACCCCAGGCAGTATATGCATTTACCCAAGTAGAGGAAAGCCCTGGCACACTAAAAAGAGGGACAGATTTTAAAAGGGTGCTGAGCAAATATGAACCATGTTTGACACTGGAAAAAGGCCCTGAGCTGCTCATCTCCAGTAACTTACCTTCAGTGTCATCTCAGCTACAAAAATTGCCGTGAAAATGTAGTTGGACACAGTGAGAAAGATCCTCTCCTAGAAAAAAAAAAAACAAAACAACAAAACAAAGAAACAGATAAAGATGTTAAATGTATCTTTACTTTTTGTTACTCCGTCAGACCCCTCTGATAATACCTTTTGCAATCCTGTGAAGGACCTGAAAGTTGATGAAATAAGGGAGGTGCCCTTGGCAGAGGTCAGTGCTAGGCAGTGTTCAGCTGATACACCTTGGTTCAGCCCTGTGCCACAGCTGGGACAGGATCCTGTGCATCTCTGCAAGAGCATTGTGGATGGGATTTGCAATGCATCCTCCAAATCTGGTTTCTAGGCACTCTGCCCTGTTCTACCAGTGCTGCTCAATCCTGACCTCCCACACTGACCTGAGACTTCTTCCCAAAAAGCTGCTGAGCACTGACCACAGATTGTATCCAAGTGCAGTGGAATCTGGGAGCCAGCTAAGGTAGACAAGTAGAAAAAGTAATTTCACTTGCCAGCTTGAGCCATCTCCAAAATAGCTCAAGAGTAGCATACATGAGTGATGGCATTTGTACAGGATGGAAGCTACTTCTGTCTTTCAGTTCCCAGTCCTTGTCCCTTTTGCCATTCAACTCTTCTATGCAGGTTCCTGAAGGACTCTCTTACTTTCCAACACAGAAGAAACTAGGATTTCTGTATTATACAGTAGGTTGCCCCATTATAAGACCCTGCAGGGGAAGCACATGCTATGTTAATTACTAATACTTGGGTATTTGAATAAATGAGTGGGAGCTGGTGTTTAATGATGAAGTTCTTCCAGAGGTCATACCAGTGCTGGGAACACCTAAGAACTACTCTTAGAGGTTATGCTAAAAAGGAAGTGGCACGTAATTGTGCTCACCGTGCTTCTGTGCTCAATCTGCGGTCTCTCCAGGGCAATCGTGATGCAGTTCAGGAAGATGAAGGCCAGCACGACATGGTCAAAGAGCTTGTGAGCAATGATGGTTTGGCAGAGGAGGCGAAACCTGTAAGAGAGTTCCAGTAGGCACCTGTGCCTTGGGCAGAGCAAGTTTAGGAGCTATGAGGACAGAGAATTGAGTTCTGGCCAAAACTGTACTCCAACATAGCAGCTTTCCTACCACTGATACTGATGTCTGTTGACATGGCAATATTGCAGGATGGTCCATTGTCATACAGGGAGTCTGGAACAGCACAAGGGCATCCTAACCATTATTACTGTGCTCCTATCTTGCCTTGTAAAGAAGAGGCTGTGCTTCAGTCTTCCTCCCAAACTTACACTTTGTACCTCCCCATGGCAAAGCTGAGGAGAGGCAGGTAGGTTGTCAGTCACGGGGACCACACTTCTGTACACTCTGAAAGACACGGTGCACATTAACAAAGTGTCGGAGCAAAAAGCTCTCCCTCATGACCTACAATGAAAGCCCTTTCTTTACAAGGGGCGATGCATGTGGTGAGAATACTGTTGGCAGGGGTACATGGACATTTTCTCCTGGTGGGAAGACCCCTTTAGCAGGAAGAATTTAACCCAATTTTCTTTTTTATAGCAAGAAGAATACTACCTTTACCCTAAAAGGGGCGATATGACTGCTGATAAATTGGTACTAGGATTGTAAATGAAATGGAGAGACTGTTCTGGTACCAGGGGAGGAAATATCAGTATCATAGAGTCATTAATAATATATTCTTTATCGTTTTTGGGTTAACATTAGTATTCTCTGCCTTGCTTTGCTATAAATATTTATGATTACACAAAATAAAATTGGGATGCTCCAAAGGGAGGGAAGATCATAATAGCTATTTAGAATGCTCAACCTTCGTTTCATCTCCAGAATCTAGGAAAAGTTGTTTGGCTGTAGAAGCGACAGTGGAGGAGAAAATACTTCCCAGCTGGTAAGTTTAAAGTCACAACCTAACATCAGGGGATGTTAGGGGATGCACAGCAAGAGAATCTGCCCAATCTTTTCAACCTTGTCATGGCAAAAATTGCACAAACCTGTTTTGTGGAGAGAAGAGATATATGGACCAGTCTTCCCGTAACTCGCACCAGTCTGGCTTATAGACTTCCATCATCTTCCGGATGCGAAAGCACAGGCTCTGAAGGGGTGCAGAAAAAGCAAGTGCTTCTGGTTACGTTCCCATTTACCTGAGAGACANAATGTAGTTGGACACAGTGAGAAAGATCCTCTCCTAGGAAAAAAAAACAAAACAACAAAACAAAGAAACAGATAAAGATGTTAAATGTATCTTTACTTTTTGTTACTCTGTCAGACCCCTCTGATAATACCTTTTGCAATCCTGTGAAGGACCTGAAAGTTGATGAAATAAGGGAGGTGCCCTTGGCAGAGGTCAGTGCTAGGCAGTGTTCAGCTGATACACCTTGGTTCAGCCCTGTGCCACAGCTGGGACAGGATCCTGTGCATCTCTGCAAGAGCATTGTGGATGGGATTTGCAATGCATCCTGCAAATCTGTTCTACTAGTGCTGCTCAATCCTGACCTCCTGCACTGACCTGGGACTTCTTCCCAAAAAGCTGCTAAGCACTGACCACAGATTGTATCCAAGTGCAGTGGAATCTGGGAGCCAGCTAAGGTAGACAAGCAGAAAAAGTAATTTCACTTGCCAGCTTGAGCCATCTCCAAAATAGCTCAAGAGTAGCATACATGAGTGATGGCATTTGTACAGGATGGAAGCTACTTCTGTCTTTCAGTTCCCAGTCCTTGTCCCTTTTGCCATTCAACTCTTCTATGCAGGTTCCTGAAGGACTCTCTTACTTTCCAACGCAGAAGAAACTAGGATTTCTGTATTATACAGTAGGTTGCCCCATTATAAGACCCTGCAGGGGAAGCACATGCTATGTTAATTACTAATACTTGGGTATTTGAATAAATGAGTGGGAGCTGGTGTTTAATGATGAAGTTCTTCCAGAGGTCATACCAGTGCTGGGAACACCTAAGAACTACTCTTAGAGGTTATGCTAAAAAGGAAGTGGCACGTAATTGTGCTCACCGTGCTTCTGTGCTCAATCTGCGGTCTCTCCAGGGCGATCGTGATGCAGTTCAGGAAGATGAAGGCCAGCACGACATGGTCAAAGAGCTTGTGAGCAATGATGGTTTGGCAGAGGAGGCGAAACCTGTAAGAGAGTTCCAGTAGGCACCTGTGCCTTGGGCAGAGCAAGTTTAGGAGCTATGAGGACAGAGAATTGAGTTCTGGCCAAAACTGTACTCCAACATAGCAGCTTTCCTACCACTGATACTGATGTCTGTTGACATGGCAATATTGCAGGATGGTCCATTGTCATACAGGGAGTCTGGAACAGCACAAGGGCATCCTAACCATTATTAGTGTGCTCCTATCTTGCCTTCTAAAGAAGAGGCTGTGTTTCAGTTTTCCTCCCAAACATACACTTTGTACCTCCCCATGGCAAAGCTGAGGAGAGGCAGGTAGGTTGTCAGTCACGGGGACCACACTTCTGTACACTCTGAAAGACACGGTGCACATTAACAAAGTGTCGGAGCAAAAAGCTCTCCCTCATGACCTACAATGAAAGCCCTTTCTTTTCAAGGGGCGATGCATGTGGTGAGAATACTGTTGGCAGGGGTACATGGACATTTTCTCCTGGTGGGAAGACCCCTTTAGCAGGAAGAATTTAACCCAATTTTCTTTTTTATAGCAAGAAGAATACTACCTTTACCCTAAAAGGGGCGATATGACTGCTGATAAATTGGTACTAGGATTGTAAATGAAATGGAGAGACTGTTCTGGTACCAGGGGAGGAAATATCAGTATCATAGAGTCATTAATAATATATTCTTTATCGTTTTTGGGTTAACATTAGTATTCTCTGCCTTGCTTTGCTATAAATATTTATGATTACACAAAATAAAATTGGGATGCTCCAAAGGGAGGGAAGATCATAATAGCTATTTAGAATGCTCAACCTTCGTTTCATCTCCAGAATCTAGGAAAAGTTGTTTGGCTGTAGAAGCGACAGTGGAGGAGAAAATACTTCCCAGCTGGTAAGTTTAAAGTCACAACCTAACATCAGGGGATGTTAGGGGATGCACAGCAAGAGAATCTGCCCAATCTTTTCAACCTTGTCATGGCAAAAATTGCACAAACCTGTTTTGTGGAGAGAAGAGATATATGGACCAGTCTTCCCGTAACTCGCACCAGTCTGGCTTATAGACTTCCATCATCTTCCGGATGCGAAAGCACAGGCTCTGAAGGGGTGCAGAAAAAGCAAGTGCTTCTGGTTACGTTCCCATTTACCTGAGAGACACTCTTAGTGCTTCTGGTTACGTTCCCATTTACCTGAGAGACATTCTTCCTTTCACATCTGACCCAGAAACATCACCACCTGCAGACTGCCAGGTGTACTACCTGTCTTTAAGTCCCTGAATGAAGAAATCAACTCAGAGGCAACAAGTCTAAGGCAAAGAAGGTAGAAGCTGCTTTGCCATGGCCTGTTTACCTCTTTGCATCTGGTTTCTCCCCCAGATCATGACAAATAAAACTGCTGGTGTCTCTTCTCAATCAGGATGTTGTCCAAGACACCTTCTCTGAAGGGGCTTTATTACATGAGGACAATGTTACCTCCCTACCTCAGCAAAATAAGAAGCCAGGACAAAAAGGCCTTCTTTTGGCACTTGGGCTTGGAGTTTCATACAGCATATATGTCTGTCCAAAATTTCTACTGATCCTGGCTCCACTTTTTCCACCCTTTGATCTGCCTACAGATTGGGTGTTGCTGTCTCCCACGCTGGCACTGTAAAACTCACTTCCTTGTCTCTGGTGCCTGTGCTTCCTGCTCTGGTCTGCTGATGTTCCCCACGCAAAGCTCCCACTGCTCACACAGCCTGACTTCTCCTATCTTGTAGAAATCACTGGCTGCACTACTCTGAAATAACAGCCCCCAGATGACCATGTGCACGTCTCACATCTGCCTTCCTCCCACCACCCACCTGTACAGCTGCCTTGCAGGCAGCCTGACAATGTGCTTTGAGCTTGTCTGTGACAAGAAGGTCCCATCTGCACTCAGCACTGTCCTCCACCTTTCCCTAAAGCATCTTGGCAAGCTCTCCCATCCACATACAAGGAGACCGAAACTTGAGGATGGATTTGGACAACACTGTTGCGTAACCCCAGGTTCCCTACATGAAACACTCACATAATCTATCTCTTCATCATCTTCTCCCCGCTCCTTGCGATTGTTCATCTTTGGGAAGATCTCCTTGACAATACTGGGCATTTTGCCATTGCAGTCCTGATGCTCACTGGCCCCAGGTGGTGCTCCCAGCTTATGGGTCACTCTGTGGCCGGATGGGACTGAGGCCAACTCCAGCAGGTCACAGGAGCCTTTATTATCCAGAGAAAGTGTCCGGCGGTGATGCAACACCCTTCCTGTCCCATCCGTCTCCCCATCTGCTGCCCTGTGAATTTCCCCGGGCAGGAGGGACTCATGCTCGGCTGAGGGATGTTTGTGTTTCAGGCTGTGTCCCCGGGCCAGGCTGTTCCAGCTGGAGCGACGGCTCCCCCAGGCTCCGCTGCGGCCCCAGGCACCATAGTGGGAGCTGCGGGAACTGGACTGTAAGAGAGTGGGATGGAGGCACAGTGACTCTGGGCACAAGGAGGGAGCATGTGATGCTATTTCAGATCACAGACTTCTCCCTGGGCCCCTAAGCCAGAAGGTTGCCATTTATCAGATGTTGAGCAAGTTGCATGGTGGGAATTCAGCAGCAATCTCTATAAATCTGACAATAAATTGATAATGAATTAGCAATGGTTTTGGCTGTGATTACTTTATAGCACCATCTGTGTGCAAAGCACTTTTGGGGAAGGTAAGTAATAAAGCCAAAGGCCAGGTGCCTGATGTTGTTGCTTACACCAGCACAGAGCAAGAATAAAGCTCTCAAAAAATCTGATTGGCAACTTTTTACACTGCCCTGGGGTAAAGGAAAACACAAGGTACAAGGTGATGGATAATCTGACACACTGTCTTTTGAGTACAGTCTTAGTAAAAGGAAGAAATGAGAGAAACAGGCTTGTTGGTTACAGTCTAGTCCAACCACCTTAAGTACGTGGCTGCTAGCTCTTCCTGTTTAGAAATAACAGGGGCATGAAGCACTGATGCACCCCCTAGAGCTGTGTACATCAGTGGGTAGAAAGCCCAGAAGCTAATGTAACAAGGTGGACAGGTCTGAGAGGCACTCGTTAGACAGTCTGCAGTGTTTGGGGAAGTGCCATGGGGAAGCAGGATCTGCTGTGGGGAGCTCCAAATCAAAATTTTTCTCTTCATTGTTACAAAAGTTCACAGAAAACCCACCTGTAATGGGACTAGGCGTTACCTAGATACTTCTATGCTCTTAACTCACTCAAGGCATCATTTTGTGTCCTGCACTTGAGGACAACGAAGAAAGGGGAAGGGGACAAAATGTGTTTCACTCTAAGAGGAAGATAGTCTTCTTGGTGTTTTCCCTTTCTCACACTCAATGGAATATAGATATATATGTTTATAGATATCGAGAGAGAATGAGAAAGAGAGTGAGAGCAGCGGAGAAAGAGGGAGGGAGAGAGAGAGAGATTGAGAGAGAGAGAGAGAGAGAGAGAATGGAATCCCACACTCAATGGATATAAGTAAGCAACCTGGAAATAGACTTCAAAAATCTGGAAATTTAGAGAAGTAATGTGAACTGATCTGGATTCTAAAGACAGGCAATGCACTTGTGCTAGAAGCCTGCAGCAGCAGTGACATCCTTCACAGCAATCTCCAGACAATGACAGAAAGACAGCAAAGTGCTTGGCCTTCAAAAGAAGGGTACAACACACATTTATACTCACTCACTCACCAAGGACCGCTGGTCATAGGTCATTCTCCCCAGGGACATCACACTGCTCTTCCGGGATCCAACAGCAACAAGGATCTGGTCAAGTTGTAGGGAGTTGCGTGAAGAATTGGTGACCCCTCCAGCAGCCACTGGTGGATTGGAAGAGGGCAAGGATGGGTCCAAGTGTCCGTTAGGTGTTACAGGAATTGCACAGAGCTTGGGATCTGAGTGGAAAGATGCAAAAAGAAGAATGAGAAAAGAAGAAGGTGGGTTCCTCACTATGCAGTGATGCTTTGATGTCTAAGCAGTTTACCGTGTTAACAGCGGCTAACAGAATATTATCTGTTTAGTATCAATCAACATCAATTCCCCTAATTTAGGGTGTTGTGACAAAAGTAGTGTAAGCTGGGAAGACTTTAAAGTAATCTCCTTGGTTTCCAAAACTGACCGCAGTTCTCCCTGGGGACAGACAGGCAAGCAGAGTGGTGTTCAGGCAGCCTCAGGCTAACAGACAGAGCAAGAAGTTGAACGCTGACAACAGGAGGACAAGAGTGTGTTGCATGACAAGAGGAGGCAACAGCATCTTCAAGTCTGAACAAATACCACCAGCTGTCAGGCTGGCTACTTAAAGCAGTTAGGCTGAAACATGGAGCATGAGACTAAGATGTAGGGATAGCCACAGCCATCCATGTATTGGAGTCACCTTAAAATTCCTGCAATCATACTGCACAAAAAAACTGCATCCCAGTCTATCCTACTACACTGTGCTTCTTCAAGCGACTGATCATTGACCTTGAAGATCCAAGACATTTTTGAGGGATATGTTAGGTGGTGTGGATGACCATCAGCATTTGTTGAGCTGCATGGAGAGGACAGGGTTTGAATTCTAATGCCTGAAAGGACTGGAACAATAGTTTTTGCTTGACTATTGTATAATGAAGGTCACTATCCATACCCGCATCACAGCCATGACTGCACCAACACCTCTGTAACCTCTTCCATCTCGGGGGTTTTTACTGCCTATGTTCAACACAAGCTCTGATACGGTGCAGCCATGTAACTCACGACTGGACTGCCTTGAAAAGAGCTAAGTTGCAGGAAAAAGCTGGGACAAACGAATACTGCAGCCACTGCTCCCTGTTGTGGGAGCCGCATTTAAGCTCACATATGTTCCTGTGGCTCATGCCTGGGTTATGCCATGAGTATGCTTGTGCCTGTTCTTGCATCTTTCTGATCCTGATCTTGCCTTACTGACTGGACTTCTTGGCTTGACCTCAGACCTGCCTCACCACTGTGGACCTGCCTGGGAATCTCTGAAGCACTGGTTGAACCTTGCTACCGTCAGAGGACCTGCTCTATTCACCTTGTGCAAGTATTGTCAGTGTGGTCAATGCCCTCCTGCCTGGCTCTGTGTTCCCTTCAGCTCCTGATTCACCATCCATTGCAGAGCAAGCTGCTCCCTGCCACCAAGTCTTGTCTAAAGTATAACACCTCTTGTAGAAACACTTGCAGTCTTAGGAAAGACTTTGAAGGATGAAGACCTTACTAGGCAGTTTGCAGGCAGACTGTTCCAACTGTTAATTATCTTTCTTTGCAAATATGCAGCTTTTTTTCAGCCTGAATTTGTCTAGCTTAAGCTTCCAACCTTTACAATCTCATTATGCTTTTTTCTGCTCAATTAAAGAGCTATCTACCATCAGAAATCTCTCCTTATGGTCTACAATTACAGAGCGAGTGATCAAGTCACTTCTCTGGTTTCTCTAAGCTTCATTACTCTCTCACTGAGGCAAGACTTCCAGACTCGCCTGAGTCCTTTTTAATGTCTAGGTATCCCCCCTACAAATGTGTGTCCCATATTTGGACACTGTGTTCCTAAAATAATGCCCCTGAAGCTAGGCAGAGACAGTCTCACTTCTGACTTCCAGTTGCTGTTCTGGAGGTCATTCAAGAACTGCTCCACTTAGCTCCCACATTCCTCAGGATGCCAACATGTCTCTAGTTTTTCCACAGATAGCAACACAAACTACCATAAAATTCAAAATGAAAACTGGCAAGTTCTTGGAGATGAGAATGAATTTTCTGTGGAATCTGTTTTTTAGATTTCTCACCGAACAGCAAGAGGACAGAAGCAAATAAGACTGTTTGAACTATTGTACCTGGGCCTTCCTGGACCTCTTGAAACTGATCAAACTCGTCCATGTTTGATGAACTCTGATCTTCATCTGAGTATGACCGATTGGCATCCCCCTGTAACACACAAATTTAGAATTTGGGAACTCAAACAGAAAAGACCATTTGTTCTTGTTTTTCATTGCTGGAACAACTGCAAAATTGTCCTTGTCAGTCAGGCATCCAGTGTGGTCACTGGGAAGAATCTTGTGTGATTTGGGATGGCTGATATACTGTGTTCTTACTTTTGGAGGGTAAAGGACTCGCTGTAGGGTAGGGGCTGTTGCGGTACACAGGATGGAAACTATGAATTCCCTTTCAGAGTGCTTGTCTCTTTCCTTACAAGGGTTAACATTGTCTTTTTTTTTTTTTTTTTTTTCATTAAAAGGCACCCTAACTTCACGAGTGAAATGACAGAGGTGTGATACTTTGGAAGTCGTCCAGTACAGTATCCTCAAAATGTCCCAAAGTTTGTCTTTTTAGCACCTCTATTCCTCCTCCTGATGAGGCCTTGGTGGCAACTTACCTCAGCCTGGAACCCCTCCACGAGAATGGCCACCAGTAGATTGAAAAGTACATAATTGCCAAATGTCATGAGAGCCACAAAGTAGAGGGAAGCCCATGGTGAGGTGGAGGCCATGCCGTTATAGAGGACGACATTCCAGTCCTCCTGGGTTAGGATCTGCAACCAGAAGCAGAGGTCAGATAAACATGAAGGAAGAACATGAAGGGTGTTCCCGGAAAAGGACAGTGAATACATATCAGGACCACACCAGGCCTCTTAACTTCCCCATAACCACACACCCCCTGTCATAATCCAGCTGTGGTACTGTGACAAAAACATTAGCTGAGCAAGAGGAAACGAGCAACCATTAGGGCAGTGTTGAGATGATAGTGTTAAACTCGTGAGTTGCCACATCAGGAGTGACCTTTGCAGACTGTCCCCCTGGGAAGAAAGAAGCTCCCCTGCTAGAGATATACACCAATTGTTTGGTTCCAATATGCAATTGTTCTTCCTCCAAATATCACATGACAGAGTCTTTTATGGAGCCTTTTGTGCAGTCAGGAGTGACTGCAGTGCTCTGCAATGAAGAAAAAGCACCTCCTGATCCTCTTCACTTTATCCTGGCCCACCTATAGAGAGCAAAGTGGGCTCACCTGGAAGACAGTGACGATGGCCCAAAGTAGGGAGTCAAAATTCTTTCGGTCAGGAACTGTATCTCCTGTGTCTGTCCTGAGGCTGAACTTGCAACCAAAGATGTGCATTCCCAGGATGCTTTGGGACAAGAAGTGGAGATGGCATCAAATATCTCTGCTACCACAGTAAGCTCATCAGAGTAATTCTCTTTTTCTTCATGAAAATCTAATGTAACATCACAGCAGCAAGGGGTACGAAAACACAGCCAGACTACTAGGACCTACCTGTGAAGAAGGAACTGCATATTGCACCCCTGTAGCTCACAAAAGAATTTCCTTTCCATCTGTGCTCAGAGCTCACATATTACCCCCAACCTGTCGTTCAGATCTGTTCTCTCTATTGTTCTTGTTTGCTGTCATATTTCTTCATCCATGGGATGCACAGACAAACTTTCTTGGTTGCTTCCTGCTGCCCTTCTGCTAGAGTCAGCCTCCAGACTGAACTGTTCCCTGTAGCCAGTGTTGATTACTAAGAGACTCGACCTATCCTGTGATGGGACATTATGCTCAACATCCACATTTGGTGACACTATTTTGACACCCCATCCAGGCCAAATCTTCAGCTACTGAACCCGATTTAGTGCAGGAGTAAGTTCAGCCTTTGCAGACAAACAAATGGTTGTCAGTGCTGCCTTAGCCTATAGAGCAACAGGCAAGATGAGTTACACAATCACATTCTGAAGCTCTGTCCCCATGAGCCATACAGTACCACTCCAAAACACTATGAACCAACTAATTGCCTCCTCACCTAAATATAAAGATGAAGAGCATGAGGAGCATGCAGAAGGTGGCTACATTGTCCATAGTCTTCATCAGCACCACAAGCTGGCGGCGCAGCGCAGGCATGAAACGCACCAGCTTCAGGACCCGAAGGAGTCGGAAAGTCCTCAGCACAGAGAGGCCCCCATCTGACTGGCCAATGATCTCCCAAATGCTGTGGTCCAGAGAGGCACAGGAAGCATGAGGGACAAAATGAAAGACAAGTGAACAAACAGATAAGAGTGAGGAGTAAAAATGGTGTTTTCACATCTGCACTGGCAGTAAAAAGAGGCGAGAGAGAAAATCTGTCTGAGCAAGATAGAATTATAAAGTATAGGTTTATACTTCTGTGTAGAAAGCTGCATTTATGCCTTAAGAACATGAATGTGGCACTGCATTTTGCAGGAACAAGGAAAGGATTTCAACATCAAATTCCAGCAAGACAAGTTCTTCTATCATACATTAAACCTTTGTAGCTTCCTTGATTTTTGCATTTTAAAAATATTTCACAGCTAATATTTGTTGTGGACTTAACAAGGCAGCTGCAATTGTCTCCATTCTAGAAAGGAGAGAACTGAGGGACAGAAACACTCTGTAGCTTGTGTTGCATCAACATTGAGCTTTGGGAAAAGACAGGTTGGTCTCCCAATCCTTGGTCTTGTGCTCAGCTCAGATCCTCCTAGAATAGCTGCTAAATCCTTTTTGAAAAGTGTCCAAGCTCTGTGGTATGCTTTTCTACGCCTATTTCAGTTGATCCCCAAGGCCCTGGTCACCTGATGATGACGATGATACTGTCGAAGATGTTGTAGGGGTTGCGAAGGTAATCAAAGAGACCAAAAGCAGCGAGTTTCAGGATCATCTCCAGAGCGAACATGCTTGTAAAGACCACATTGCTGATCTCCAAGATGTTGGTCAATTCCTCTGGCTGGAGAGAAGGCAAATTCAGAGAGTCAGAACTGAAAGAGCCCTGAAATTATAGGAAATGAAATGCCACCCTTCCCAGAGCACAGGCTTTGTTGCGAGCTGCAAAGCTTTCATTGATGAGATTAAAGTGGAGCTGAATAGAGCCATTTGGACTCCAGTTCCTTTGAACTTTTGCTACCTTCATCACGGATTATATCCCTAACAAATTTTTTTACTAGAGGCAGTCAGGAGCCCCACAGCCATTCACACAGACAAGGCTGACCAAGCGTCTCCCACGTTCCTCTTCATACCCCATTACCCCAGCTAATGCTGCTTTATTTTGTGCAAAGAACTTGAGTATTTTTTGAAGCAGGGCAAAAGTGCCATCAACCTCTTCCTTCAGGAATTTTGTACTCTCAAGTTTCCATAGGGAGCTGGCATGTTTTTTTGCAGAAATTTTGAAGATATTTGAATGATAGCAAAACAGTTCCCCATCTTCCTCCAAATCTCACTGTACAAATCTGGTCCTTTCCCCTCTATTTTTTCACTTCCTCATTTTTATCTTGCCACCAAATCCTTGGTATGCATTAGTTTCCTGGTCTTGCTCCATCAGTCTTTTCTGATGCCTCTATCCTCAGAGTGGTCTCAATAATCACCTAAGTGAATATTGAACTAAATGAGTAAGACAACAGCGAGGAGGGGCACACTGATAAAAACATACCTGCAAGGGACAGGAAGAGGAGGACAGGATGAAGAAAAGAGAAAAAATGGACAGCAAGAGGAGAAAGACAAGTGCACAAGGTAAAAAATTCCAAGGATGACATAAGATGACTGTTTAAAAAAAAAAAAAAAGGCAATCCAACCCTGCGCTGGGAATTTTTTTTCCTGTTAAATCTCTGATATAATTTTCACTCTCTGTCTTCCCCAGCAGAGATGGGTGTGTTTGTGTGTGTGACAGAAAGTGTTTCAATGATTCCATCAGTGGAACAAGTCTGAACAAATTAAATTACTCCTCCTTTTGTTTTCCAAATTAATGACCTTTTCTTCAGTGTGTGTGCAGCCTTGGAAACTTCTCTGACAAGGTCAGGAAAGGGTCTAGACCATTCCCTCAGGAATGATGAAACGAGGGAAGAAGAGGCTGTGCTGATATCATTGACGACGGATGCCAGCAACCTGCTATCTGCTGTGAAATGGAGGCATTCCCTTTATTTTGGGATGGACTTACGGGCTCAAAGCAGCGCTCACCAAGGGACCAGGACTGCACCAGGCAAAACAGCAAGGGCTGAGGTCTCACACAAGATCAGATGCATGAGGGGTAAGACGTGCAAGCCTGCCCATGTTTGCACATATTCAGACACACACATACATAACCCAAGAAGACTATCACAGCAATGGCAAGGTACAAAATATTGCCAGAGTGGAAAAAAAATTCCTCACGGGGTAACATGTTGGATCTTGGGACCAGACTAGACAATCTGTAGCCTTCAGACTTGATGAGACTGCGAGGGCAGTCAGTTCTGGTTCTGACCCTCTGCCTGAAGCTGGGGGCTGCTTTAATCCCTGCTCTGAGGCCCCCAGGGGCCCAGACCCTCCCAGGTGAGCGAATGAACTGGAATCTGCTCCTCAAGTTTATGGCTTTGTATGCCCTTTGCTAATTTCTTGCACTCCTCATTGCAGCTTCTTAGTCCATCTCTTTAAAATGAAAAAAGGGGAGATGGCTCAATTTCCATCCATAATTACATCTGAATAACAAAACCATCCTAAAAATTACAGGGAAAGGAGGGCAGATAGGAGTGAAGCGAGAAAGAATGAGCAAGTGCACGTGGGAAGGGAGAGATGAAGATTACTTCACGAAGACTCAGACAGTAAATGACACTTGCTGAGAACATGAGGTCTATATGCTGAACAGAGATGCCAACTTCAGTCTGAATCAAATGATTATGTCAGTGAAAATGAGCAATGTAAAAAAGCAACAGGTTATGATGGTTGATTTACCCATCACACTTGGTGTGTCACTTGAACAAAACTGTGGTAGCTGAATATTGAGGTGAAGAGGGTGGCTTGAAGGGGAGAGAGATCCTAGAGGCAAAGCATGTCCCGAGCCAGGTTATGATGGTGGATTTTCCTCCTCTCTGCTTTCCATACATTCTCTCTTGTGCTTCGTAGTGAGTAACTGATGTTTGAAAAGCCATGCTTGCATTTGCCTGTGGAAAAGGTCACCTGTTCCTCTGTCTCTCCTTCCCGCTTTAACATCAGTTTCCTTAGTCAAGCCTCACATTTGTTTCTGTTTCTGCATTCTGTTTCTAATGGGTCATCAATCAGCCTCAGAAAAGTATCCTTCCTAGAGAAAGGGGCAGGAAAAACTGGGCAGAGAAAGAATGAAGAGATGGGCAGAGAGAAAATCAGGCAAAGAGAAATCAGAGAACAAAGCTGAAAAAAAAATAAACTCACTGGCACCCACAATAAGTAGAGAAGAAAAGGTATGTTTGAAATGGAGTAAGGAAAGAAGTAAAGACTGTGGAAGGAAGAGCAACACAAAAGAAATGAACTCAGAAAAAAAAGAGGAGATAAAGAGAGAGGAGCCAGCTGGAGAAGAACGCTCACTGCCTAAGGGCAGATCCAGCATTGCAGTAGCTTCTGGAGATACCAGTCATTTGTCATAGTGTAAAGAGCCATCCGCTGGGGGCCAGGGCTGCAGGGTGGGGGCCACCAGGGCTTGTGTCTTGTGTGGGGATGCCCTTGTTCATGGGTCAATGTGGCCATGAGAGACAATGGATGAGGTGGGTGGCTGGAACACTGCTGGTCCAGGGGACTCTTCTCTGGCCAGGGAAGCTCAAACATGATGAAGAGACAAATGAACAGGGAAAAAGTGGTTCTCCCCTTTTCTTCCTACTGACATACAGTATCTCCAACACAGTGGATGTGTCAACTCACAGTTGTGAGGGCTCCCCAAGCTCCCCCACACAACACAGGCACTTGTCATCAAAACCCTTAGCAAGCCTTCCTTCTCCCAGGCTTACCTAGAAACTGTAAACTTAAGCACCCACAAGGAGAAGCCTGAATTCAAGGCTATTTTAGTCCGAGAAAAACCAAAGAACACCAGAAATCTCCCCACAAGCAGTCTGTTCTTATTGCCAAGACAGTATAGATTGATTTACCCATCACACTTAGAGTGTTGGGAACAAAACATCTCTAACAATGTAGATCAAATACTGAGAGTGAAATATATGATTCAGATTTACTTCAGAATACTTGTCCAGTGATCAGAAACTAGAACTGGGGCAATAGAGGGCAGCAGCTCAGTTTTTTCCTCCTTTTCAGCTTCTTACTAACTTCAGAGATCTTTTGTCAGATTATGCTGAAAATGTAATTAGTCCATTATCTGACAACAGCCAGAAAGTCCTGCACCATAGGAAAGGTTAAGAAGATGCAGATCACCAGGAAGCCCCTGAAGGAAAAGTTTATCTTAACCAGGAGTAAATTTGCATCTGTCTAGAAACTGAATAGTAATTGATGAGATCTATGCAGACCAACCCTACCAAACTGCACCTGCACATCAGTGCCTCTGAGGACACGAGAAAGAAATATTCCATAAAGGGGTCTCTCCAGCCTATTTTTACTCACAATTTCAAAGTCACTTGACAATAATTAGAAGAGCCATAGAAATCAGCCATGGAACATACCAACGAGCTTTTATGTAGTTTGAACACCACCCCACAACCAATGCAGGACTTTGTGATGGCTTGTTATACCCTAGTTCTACAAGACTGAAGTAATGTGGTTTCATCTACTACCCCAGGGAGACTGTTCTATCATTTACTAAATGTCAGTAAAATGAGCTGGCTTGGACATTTGCTGAATGTTTCTGACAAGCAGCAAATAGTAAAAAGAGAAGCAATAACTGTAAAATATGAACTAGTGAACGCAGTAAATGCTGGTATGAAGGGAAATCACACAAGCTAAAGGATATGAAGATACTGATCCACAGTGCAGGTCTAGCTAGGAAACAGGGGTTCATCTTCTGATCCACACAGACAGACCTCATAAAGTATTGATCTGATGTATGAAGGAAAACTGTAAGTAGACACTGGAGAAGATAAACCAAGTTACTCAGCAATTGTCTAAAATGGCTGCTAATGGCAAAGAGGTTTGAGTCCAACAGGCCATTCAAGAAATACACGATGTGAAAGGCAGCCTGGGACATTCAGCTGGGACCAGCCTTTCATCTTCATGCTGAATAAGGGAGAAAAGTGGGCAGCACCAGATCCACTGTGCATATTTAAAAAAAGTAAGCCTCTTAAAGGATCTTTCTGGACAGCCACAAGAATCTAATATTTTCTACACTGGATTTTAAAAATAGACACTTCAAAATAGAAGCAGATCTGAAGAACTGCAAAAACTATTTCAAGCAGGACAAGGCTTGAAATGATGGGTTTAGGCAACGTCTCAGCAATATCTGAAGGCCTAATACTGAGAATATTACATGGTATATTGCACCAGGATGGATTTGAATAAACTTATCTATTTACAAGTGATAACTTGTGATAAACTCATGGATTAAGAATGACTCATAGCAATTCAGTTTCTCCCCAGATTAGTTGATTTCCCTCACAAGAAATATATAAGGAGGTGGGAAGCTGCCTTGGCCACACAGTCTGTAGAGAACAAAGGTAAGATAAACAAAGCTAAATTCCAAGGTGATCAGAATCCAAGTAAAGTTGTTTGAGTTTTTAAGTCTCCTCAAAGAAAAACACTGTGAATATTAAATCCCTGGATTGTAACAAACAAATACCTTTAATTAATGTTTTTCTGTCTGTTGGTCAAGACTTGGGCATTGAAGGTGAGATTCACACATGGGCTTTGTCCCTCGGATTCCTGTGTTTCTGAGCCTGAAGCTCATGCCTCACTCCTGCAGTCCTTCTCACCCCTTGACCTAACAGCTGTGTGTGCTTTGGTCAGCTCGCCTGGGAATAGTCCGTGAAAAAGTGGAGCATCAAGGAGCTGATGTACATGCCATGAGCTGCTCTGAGGTCTGCTCCAACCTGTGACACCTTCATATGTCCTGCCCAGACAGCTATGACCCCAGAGAGTGGCTGGGGTTGTGATCTCCCATGCACCGGAACATAAAAGCTCAAGAGGTCTCTATATGCCTTAGCTTTGGGTCAGAAGATGTTCATATGGTGACATAGCTGAAGCAACTGGAGCTTTTTCAGCAGTAGGGTGGTGTCACCCAGCAAATCACAGATCTTGGTGGGCAGGGGGTCTTTTCCAGATTTTCCTTCTGTGAAAATTTGTGTTTCTGGGAGGAAAAACAACAGGAAAAAGAGAAAGGAAGGAGAGAAAATGAGGCAACGAAGTACCAGCCTGAGATGTACTGATAGCATGGTTTGAGAAAAATTGAAAGAGAGCAAAGAGAAGGACAAATGTCTCTGTGCTTCTGAGCTAACTGCTGACTGAAAAGGACCTCAAATTCATGGCATGGTCTCAATATTCTTGTGCCAGGAAAACAGAATTCAGTACACATGTTTTAAATAAACAGGCTGCACCATATTTTTCAGTTATGATCAGTTTGACTGACATCTCTTCTAGTAGAAACAGCATGCAGGGTCACAAGCTTTTCCTACCTACTTATGGATAAAAAGTGATGGCATAGTTTTAAGGATGTGTCATTAAGAACCTGCTACTAGAAACCCCAAGGCTGTAGAGGTAGATCCCACTCTGCTGCAGGCTGTACTAACACAGCAGAGGCATCCTAGAAGGGCTTAAATCTGGACATATAATAGCCAGAAGATGAGAGTAAATTCTCTACCTCCAGCTCAAATATTCTTCTGTTAAACTGTTAATTCATGCTGTCTCCAATAAATCAGAATGAACAATGGCTCACCCTGCTTGGTGTTCACACCTTTAAAACACCAGTGGGCAGTTTTCAAGTTGTCCTGGGCTCCAGCCCTTAGTCATCTCTCTGCTATGTGATAAACACATTGCTCTTTTTTATCTATTTCCATGAGTCAACCCCTCCAGCCTCTTCTTCATTCTCCTCTCTTCTGAGCTCCTGCCACTATTTTTCTGGTACTGAAGCATCCAGGGCAATTTTGCATTCTGGGATCAAATTAAGGTTTCCCATCCTTGTATCAGAAACTAGCTGGGCTTTGTAAAATGGTCTAAAGCTTGGTACATGGGTGGGATCCAGACATATGAGGCTTCAAATACCGGCTCACATACCGTGTTGCCTCAAACAGGGAATTTAAGAGACACTGAGTCTCAAGATATTGCCATCCTGAGACAGCACAAGACAAATCTGGGTGCCTTGCTTGAACCAGGCACACTGCCTGTCTCTGCTGCCTAAGGTTGTGTTTGGGACTAGACTTCACCTTGGCTGCAAAGCTTCAATACAGTCAGAATCTCAGTAGTGCAGCGATCTCTTATTTTCGTGTTTTGGGCAGACACAGGGAGCAAACCACGATCGCATTCAGACTCGCAGCATAGATTTAAGACATGATGTACAGCATGGACTTTTTTAATGCAAAGTGCAGCAGAGCTACCTGACAGCAATGCAGATCCAAGGTCATGGACACACTTAACACCCTCTGAAGTTGGCTCTGCACATCACAAAGTAGGCAGTTTCTATTTCCCAGCTATGAAATAAGGGCACACAATTCTTCTCCATCTCACAAGTCTGTCATTAGGATAAAGTGCATGACTGATTCAGAGCTGCCTACAATCTATTGGTGTGAAAGTCAAACCTGTGCCCACACCTGCTGTTTGTGTCTGACCTACCTATCACTTCTTACTCACAGGGCAAAAGAAAGGTTCAAGCTGCCTGTGCCCCCAACATAACTGGAGATGGGAGGTGGTGCCTTTCCTAGCTTTCTTGTATAGATAGAATGTGCTCAGGCACCTCTTAATTAAGTTGGGAAGGCTAGCAAGCTGATGGATTTGAATTGAGATGCTGGTGAAGTGTCTGTGACATCCCCAGAGGGCACATTAAATTAACCAAATAGACTAAGGATTCAGTATGCTCATGAAGAGAGGGATGAGTGAGAGAAATGGGGAAAATGGAAGAGATGAGGGTGAAGGAGAGAGATGCAGGCAGAAAGAGAGATAGGGCAAAAAGAGAAAAACAGAGGGATGAGGGAGCAGGGAGGAGGAAAAGAGAGGGATCAAAAAGAGGTGAGAGGAAAATACATGGAGCAGTGAAAGTAATTAAGTGCAGGAATAAGGAAGTAAGAGACCCTGCAAGATCCTGACACTTTCTCCAAAGCCATGCTGGGACCATCTGTGCTGCAGTCTGGGGTCCAAACTGCTCAATCTCTGCCTCCACCGAGCTGCATCAGCTGCTTAGCAAGGTCATAACCCCCAGCAGGACTCACCAGCCCACGTTTCCCACTTTGTGCCCTGAGGTGCCTTACCTGTTCATGGTGCTCGATGCCCATGCTGATAGTGTTCACTAGGATTGCAATCATGATCCCACGGTTGAAATACTTGCTGTCCACAATCACTCGGAGCTTGACCCTCACTTCTCGCCACATGTCACTGCAGAGCTTCAGCCGCCCTCCTTCTTCCACCTCCTCCTCTTTCTCCACTGCCGAGGTGCCCTGGTTCTCTCTGTTGCCCTCTCCTTCCCCTTCACTGGCTCCTCCATCCTCCTGGTCTGAATAAGTACTATCCAGGACAGAGGGCCTTCTGGATGCTTCGTGCTCCCCCCTATGGCATCGCGGGCAGTTGGTGGGATCTGAGGTTGCTGTCACAGCAATGGGCTGGACCAAGCCTGGAGGAGGGCAGCTAAGAGAGTTGTGCTGCTGACAAAGCCCTGGACAGAGAAATGGTTATGCTTAAAGGAGGAGGCTTTGAAAAAGACATTGAAAGTGGACACGTGTTTGGATTTTGGGTATTTAGACAGGTTAACTAGGTTTTTTAGCTGTAAGAATGATTAAATGCTGACACATCATCTCAAGCACAGTAATAAAAGCCATTGCTGTTGGACGCTCTACGCTGATGGGCTGTGTCTCCAAAAGGCATGGCACTGTTCAGCTTGCCAATGATTACGCTCAACAGGGGTTCTGATCCATCAAAGAACTGTCTAATGCAGAAATTGCAGCTTGAGACTCAGTAGCTTTTGTTAAGTGAGAAGCGAGGGGAAAAATCATACCAAGAACTGATTTTGTCCTGAACTGCTACAAGTGGTACCCAAGAACACCCAGGCTGAGATGAACTCTCCAAATTAGAGAAACTACCTTAGCAAATGATCCCAAAAACCTGGAAGAGGTAGCACAAGAACACATCCTCCTGATAATCTGCATTCTGAATCAGAACAGATCTCCTGGCTTCAGTAAGAAAACTAAATTTGTGTTCCTTGATGCTCCATTTGGACCTGGAAGGTCAAATGGACACTGGAGGAATGAAGCAATTAATTCATTAACACCATGTATAAAGCCTACAGAAACTTGTCTCCCAGCAATTAAAGAAAATAAAAGTCTGAGTATGCAAGACCAGATGAAGGAAAATCTGCTTTTTGCTTCTTAATGGGAGCACAATTTAGATAAGGAATCAGCAGCCACTTTCACAGTGACTTTTCTGGCAAGGAATCCAATTTAAATGATGTCTCGTGATATTTTGCACAACAGCATGTGCTCCTGTCCAAAGAAATTATCTCCACTGCCCTTGCATATCAAACAGACTTCTTCAGCATTGTTCCCTAGGTTCAGGGGACACCCTACTGCAATTCTACTCTCTTTGCCTCTCTCTTGAGGTCCCACAGCAATTCAGTTTGGGAGAATAGCTCTGGGAGACCTGCTGTGTCACCAAGTTCAATCCTTTGTCCTACTTTGTCACATCCCCCTAAGTCTTCTCTCTCCCAAACTGCTATCATCACCCGGTTATACCAGTCATGAAACCTTTACAAGCCTCAGATGGTGCTTTTAACTTTATCTCTTTGTTGTCTCTGGATTTCAGACCTGGATCACCCACGTTCCCTGCTGGTCGCCCCTGTTTCATTTCCATTCTTGGCTGGTCATCTCCACCTTGCTGGTCTGGTGTGCTGGCCATGGTACCATGCTCAACAGCCGATGCTAATTCTACTTCTGTGCTTTTTAGGCACAGGGCCTTTGGCAACCTGGCACATGAAGGTGCTCCCTGTTACTCTCACATTTACACTACTGGCATTTCCAGCTTTACCCATGCAATCCTTACTGTAATGCCTCTGTTTTTTCCTGTTCATGCCAGGTTTGGCATCGCTCAGCTCCACGTTGCCCTGGCGCCAGCTCTGGATGGTGTTGTACAGCCCGAGGGTGCGGCGCTTGGCTTTGCGCACGATGTGGCACACGTATTGGAAGATCTCCTCGTAGCAGTCTCCCGGCTCCATGTAGCTGGCGACAGTGCTGGAGGAGAGGTACCGGGCCCTCTGCTCCTGCATCAGCTGGTGCTCCCGCTGCTTGGTCTCCGAGAACTGTGTGGCGATGACCACCAGGCACAGGTTAATCATGAAGAAAGAGCCCACCTAATAGCAAAGAAGAAGAAGGAACAGTCAATGTCAGCATGAGAAAGAACATGTGGGAGGGGGAATGTAAGAGGAGAAATTCACTGGAGGCAGAGTATTGGGAATGAGTCTGCATACGGAGAAGGGGTTTCAGAGAAAGCCAGGAATGCATGAGCTTGGTTTTGAGACCTCACTAGACATCATTTCCATGCAGAATTTAGAGCTATGAACTGAAATTCAAGAAACACAGGTCCAACTTCTGGCTCTTTTGGTAAGCTTTGGGACCTTTAGGAAGTCACTTTGAAGTTACATACAAAGGGTTTAATGAAAACTGGACTTTTTCTTTCCCTCTCCTTTGTGTTAAACAGATGGTGGGAAATGGAGAACTGGTTTAGTAGTTTTATTGCTTTCTCCTCTGCTTATTCATTTACTACCAGAAAAATCATGCACTGCCATTTATGATCTTCAGCGCTTGGAGGACATGTCAGTATTCTCAGATAATTTTAAGGATACATCAGCATACCTGGAGCATATTATTAATTTCTGCATTTACACAGTAGTTCACCGTACAGGGACATGGCACTTTTCTGAAATGAATGAGGTCTTGAAATCCAAGAGGAGTTTACAAAAACTAATGACTCTGAGGACACTGAGTGGTCTGGAAAAACCATGCCTCCTAGCTCATTTTCTATTCTTTTGATACAAGACCTATTATACTAGCTCTTATTTCACTTGTCCATCAGCCTAGGAAGGCTTTCCATTTCAAACATGAAAAACTACACAACTCACTCCCTAATTTCTTAGGAACAAAACCAAAAAAAATGCCCAAGTTCTCCTTATTCCATACAGAAGCCAAAATGTCTACCAAGCTTATTTTACAACTCAGGATGTTCCCTTTAAGCCTCAGGTTTTTTACCTATAAAATGGAGCACAGATTTCTTGATGCTGAGAAATCTGGGGGTAAAATTATCTCACTCTTTGTTACATATTATAAAATTAGAAATGAAACTCCACTAGCAGATCTATCCATAGGTAGAGAGATTTAGGATAAAACCTAGACGTCAATATGATGAGAATTTCATACATAAAAGGGCTGGTAACACATTCAAAATAATTTTCAAGAGCTATAATGCCTTGATTGGTGCCTACCCCCCATAGAGCTGTAAGTGTTGATAGGGCATTGATAAAATGCAGAGTCTGAACTCTGAACAAGGACCACGCATCTGCCCTGCTCTGAAACAGACTCTGTGGGACAGCCCCTGGGAGGAGACCAGGCACCAGGTCAAGACTTCTGTTTCCTCTGGACCAGTGAGTATCCCTGCTAAGGAACATCCTCACACTATGCTTTCATACTCATGTGTGAACCCACACAGCACCCAGTCTCACCTCACTATCTCTCCTTTACAAGCAAAGAGCCCAGACAGAGAGCTGGATTCAGTCCTGTCCTTATCTTCACATGTGTCCTCCCCGCTGTAACTTTTCAGCAAATGGAAGAGAGCAAGCAAAGGTGGTGGTAACCTGATCCCAGCCCTCATGCATGGAAAAAGTGTTTGCTTTCAGCAAGTACTCCAGCTTGTTTTACCTATCCAACCAGCCTTCCCCTCACTTCATAGCCCTTGCCATCCCCTCACCAGCTTGCTCTCCTGGAAGTCCCTTTCTCTTGCACACAGGCACCCAGCAGCTCTGTCCAGAGGCTCAATACAGTGGCTGTGGGTATTTCAAAGGGGAGGAGTCCTTGGTAGCATCTCAGTAACCCTTTGAAACATGAAGCTCTTCCTGACCAGATTCAACGTAAGGACAGTAAACTATATCAAAATAAAGGACCCTTCTTCCCCCCTCCTCCCCTCAGCACCCTTCAAAGCTGTTCTAATTCGGTTTCCCTTCATCACTGAACCCTTCTCTTCTCTCTCCTTGCCCCCATATTTTACCCTATTTTCCCTTCAGCTTCTAAATGTGGCCTTGAAAATTAAAAAAAAAAGCCTCGTTCAGATTCCTTCACTTTCACACAAGATTTTCCCTAGTCCATGATGTCTTGTATGTTCTGACTGATTAACGTGTGACTGGGAATCCAAATTCTCTGATGGATGCTTCTCAGCAACACCTGACACTCACACAGGCTTTCCCTTTCAGTTATCTCCCTCTGCTTACACTGAGGCAGTACTGGGAGCTGGACGCTACCTGTGTGAGCATCTCTGGAACACTACTTGTGACACTTCCCTGCACTTTGCAACTTCCTAAAATTCCACAAACAACAAGCAATTAAGACTTGGAACACCCTCACTCTAGGCTAGAAGCAGAAGAACTGAGGCAACATGAGGCAAGAAGACGTCCCCATGAGGATCTCACTGTCAGCCTGGGGTTGAATCTAGAGTGGGGTTCAGGTTCACATCAGTGATCCCTGTCCTCACAGGCACCATTTGCTCTGATCTCCCACCAGATGACCAAAAAGGGGAGGAGTGAGAGGACTGTATATGGCAACTAATCCTCAATCCTTATCCTTTTATCTAGGAACATAAAACGCAAAACAAATAAGCTTGGTTAATCCTTAAGATCACAGCAAGTCTATAAGCTCTCAGGCTCTGCTGAGCTTGACAATGCCTCCAAACTAGGAGAAGGACAGGAAAGGTCCCAAAAGGCTCCTAATTGAGTGATCCATCTCAGCTAGCTGAGCAGGGAGACACAAAGTGTCTGACATGGAGTCAGACAAAGCATCTGACAGAAGCAGATGGAGACCTCTAATTCAGAGCCCCAACACAGGAGACCCATTCAGCCCTGAGACTGAGCTCTGCTCTGGTTAAGCAGATCCTGGCCTCATTCAGCCCAAGGTTCAATCCCTATCTCTGTAATATCTAATAAAATCTGACTAGTACTGCAGATGCTGACTTACTTGTCAATTATTTTTATTGTTTATGCCTGGATATCCAGCTTGTCTTCTGAAGCTCACATGTATAAGTACAGAGCACTTCAAGGAGGCCTCTGAGTTCTGCACTGCAGATGCCAGTCTGAGAACTCATCTAGTCCAGGAGCCACAGCAGTTGCCACATAGCTGGAGAGGTGACAAAGAGACAGCTGGAACTCAAGCAGGAAGACTAAAATGAAACACTGAGCTGAAAGCAGAAAGCAGTCCTTCATGTCACCTCCTTGATCTCTGGTCAAGGGGGGAGCTATTTAAAATCTGCTGAATACATAAAATTCTTTTACTAGGTTGTTCTATAAGACCCCTCTGAGTGCGAGGGTCAGCAAGCACTCTTCCCCTCAGAGGAGCACATCTATGCAGGATTTCTAACTGTGCTGGGAATATATCCAGGTGGTGGAGCCTTCTTCCTGCCATATGAGCAGTAGCAGGTAATGCCCTTATGTAGGTGTTTGAAAATATTGTTGTGAGGGAAGAAGTCATGGATGAAAGTACAGCTCTAAAGAGAAGCTGTAGACATCCAGGCCCAGAAAAGCAAGTCTGAGCCAAGGCTAGAATGTATGTGGAAAAGCAAAGAGTCAGGGCTTAAAGTATGACAGTCAGAGCACTCCTGCTTAGAAACACAAGGCTTTCAACCATGGAGAAGGAGGGAAGGATAAAGGCCGGAAAAGGCCAGAAGGACTATACTTCATGAGGGAGTGTCACTTCTGTAAGAAGACTCAGACAGAAAATGCAACCAAGTGAGAGCAAGTTTGCACTGTTGTGTAGCTATGTGCTACAAAAGATGCATCACACATGCCAAGAAGGTAACAGAAAGGCTAAATACTTTCTTGGTGTAACTCCAACAAAGGTAAAAGAAATACCCCACCTAGCATATGGCTCCTCTGTTCTGAGCAGTCCCCAAAGTAACTTGAGATTCATATTCTCCTGTGTTTGATGGAAATAAACCTATACGGCTTCTGCAAATGAGGAGGGAGTGTCTAGAAATGTCAGTGACACGCTACAGGAAAATCTCAGGTGGAGTGTTTAATTGAGGGTTTTCAGTGCCTGGAAATTCAGAGAAAAAGTTTGAATCACTGTGAAACCACATGAGATGAGCCAGTACTAGAAGGATGCTTAGAAACCAAAAATATGCTGACAGGATTTATGTAATTTGAAATGGGGGGTGAGGGGCAGTTTTTGGAACTGGCCTTCAACAGACTGGGCATGCCTGCTCCAGTGGTTAAACACTGACCCTGCACAGTCCTTCCTGGCTCTGAGAGAAACTGTGGCTCTGGGACAAGGAATAAATTCTATGTTGAACTACGTATTTGACAAATCTGGGTATCCTCACCATGCTGCTCAAGGTGAAAATGCAAGTGGGTACTAAGTATCTATTGCATTATGGGATATGCGAACAAACTTCATGGGAAATAGTTATCTTCTGAACTCACAAAAAGCAGTGGATGTTCAGTTTGCCTTTGAGAACAGAGCACGTGGGAACTCCACTCCCTCGCCGCCCCATCCTGTGCAATCACATCTCTGCACTGTCTCTTTGGGCCTCTCCAGTCTCAAAGTAAAAGCAACATTCCCTAAGGTGTTTTTCACCTCTGCTATCTGGGCTCAGACACAGGATGACAGAGTAGGTCATCCTTCTGTTTTTCTTCCCTTGTCTTTCCCTTGTGATGGTAAAAGGCCATAAGGCAGGGTGAAATCAAGGATATAATAACTTTCTCTTAAGTTCTCTGAACTGAATGGGATTGTTTTTTGTGCCATTCTCCATATGCACATTCTCACAGAATTTCTCACAGAAACTGGATTAAAGTTTGCTTTCTCTTAAGTCACTACATGTCAACTTGAATTTAAACTAGATGCTGTACAAGGTGAGTCTGTTAATGTTACTGGGTGACTGCTTCTAGAGATCGTATTTCTAGGAGACCACAGCCCCCCAGGACAAATATTAGGTGAAGATCAGAGTCCTAGCCAGATCCATTTGTCGGCCCATCCAAATGCATATAGGCCTTGGAGATACACACTGAGGTCCTTACTGACTAAGTGACCTAGAACTAGACTGCATCTACCCTGTACTGATTTTATACTTCCCATAATTCATCCTACGTCTTTCCCTTCTATTCTTCACTTTGGTCCCCCTGTGAGAAAAGTGCAAGAGTCTTCATGAAAACAAAATCCTTCCTTATCAGAAACAGTATATTCCCTCGAAGAAAATGCAATTATATGAGGAGCCTTGAGGAATGGAGAGGCAACAGCACCATGTTTCTCATCTTTCTTCCCAGGTACAGACAGCAAACATCCTGACAGAAAACCAACCTTCAAACTTCATTTGTATAAATCCACAGGGCTTAAAAACTGCTTATTAAGTTCTCATCATGGACACACTTCTCTCTTTCCATCCCCACCATCCACAAGGGATCTCACACAGCCAGTTTATTTTGGACTGCTGACGCTTTTGGAGCAGCAGCAAATTTCCTTCATGATGAGGAAGTAATTCAGTGTGACAGATCCTGAAACTACCAAAATGTGAATCTGAGACTTTGAACCTGAAAAATCCAGGTGCTGCCAAAAACTGCTGGCTCAACCTGGCTCAAAAATTACTCAAGAGCTTAAAATGTATAAAGAGGCCGAGTAGAAGGGCAGATAAATTGTTTTCTGTTCTTTTGAGCCAACTGGTTTGGGGAACTTACTTTGCAAGAAGATCTGCCAGTGAGAACATTATTCTACACTGGACATGTACAACTTCAGAAATCAATCCTAAGTATATTTTTGGAGTAAAAGATAATACCTTGGCTGACAACTATGTTTGTGATTGACAGACTCTTACTGAAAATCAACTAGTTGGATTTATGGGATTCCTAGAAGTTTGCTTCCCCAGTATGTATGTTGATCTAAGATCTCTTATTTGTAGGCTCTTAGCTTGCATTGCTGACATTCATCAAGTCTTATACTTACGATTATCAACAAGATAAAGTAGATAAAATTGTAGAAGGAATGTGCATCCATCACATAGTACATGATCTCCACCCACCCTTCCAGTGTGATCACCTGCAAAGATAAACAACAACAAGAGAAACAGGAGGGAAGTGGGCTTCCAGAGCTCAGTCCTCATTGTATACAGACAGATACTGGCAGAGCTGTTGCAACCCAAGAAAGGTGAAAAACAACAATTCATTTCAACGAAGCCAAATTTCCATTTCAGGAAATCAGCGTGGTACTGCTTGGTGACACTGGCATACTGTCAAAGCCTGTGAGATCATTCTAGTCCACAGCAGGAATATTTCATTAAAATAGTTCATTTCCCTGGATCGCAGCAGGGGAAAACCCGCAGCAGGTTTCTGTGCCCCTTGGACTGGACATTGCGTACAGCCGGAGGAAAAGGAAAAAAGCATGGATTTTTAGCTCCCATCTGCAACACGTGCTGGGAATTAAAAAAAAACACCAACAACAATAACAAAAAACCCAGACTTCTTTACTATAGCAGTCTGCATTGAAGGGGAATCTTGTACAAGTCAGCCTGAAGACTGCAGCTTATTTCAGCAAGGGTCTGTAATTGCTCTATGTCCCTCTCCACCTTCAGGAACACCATGCAGGCTGTCTCCCTTGCTAGGGTAGTTAGAGGGCCCTTTAGTCTTTGCATCTGCGTCACATGCTGCAGAAACCACCACTGGAGCCCAGAAAGACTGAGTTTGAAAAAAAAGAAAAATAGCTTGAGCCTTGTCAGAAGGCTAACTTGGACTTACCTGAAATATCACAATCCAGGCATACCCAATGTTGTCGAAGTTGATGGCACCCTTGTGTGGGTTGGCATTGCCGGTACGGCACACGTTGTAGTACTGGTTCCAGTTGACACACATGCCACTGATATTGAACTCTTGCCGCACGGAGTTGTAGTAATAATAATCGTCCTTGTCCAAACAACACTCATGGCCTCGCTCCTTCAGTGGGGGTATTTCATGACAGCCCATAATTCCATTGTCTCCTGACAGTGAGCAGATAAAGGGCATCTCATCATCTTCCTCAGGTTGGTAATAAGGGGGCAAGACAATGTCACCTTGTCTGCAAGAGTAAAAAAACCCACGGTCATAAATTTCCTCCCATCAGTGACACTGGTGAAGCTGGGAGCTCCCATTCTGACACAGAGACTGCATTGGGTAAGGGATTTCCAGGTTTATTGCCTGCCCAGGAGAAGGGAAAAGAAGACCAGGGTCCTAAAAACAGGAAATTTCCCGGGTAAGACCCCAGTTTTCAGAGTTGTGTCTTCCATCAGATCATCCCAAGCCAAACTACACAATTTGCTTTCACGGAGATGAAGAAAAGCTGGAATGCAGAAATTTGCAGTCTGATCACTCTCTCCATTAGCATACAGCTAAATTAGATGCAGTGATATTAAGGTAGTTCATCAGGCTTTATGGTGATGTGCTCATATATGTGACTGTTGATAGACACTCTCTGTAACATTTGGCAGTGAACCTTCTGTACTTTTAAAAAAAGAAAAAATCCAGTTCGTGCATAATAAGCCCTAAAATCTGGAAATGCAAAGTTAAGACTGACTTAACCTTAACTTTGACTCTGCCTTGGCAGTTGGCATTATGGGTGCAATGTTTCATGACAAGTTCACACGCTTTTTTCCAAATAATGCAAGCACCTTCCAAATGCATGAACAATTAAAATAACCTATGCTTGCCTAGCTGCAGATGAGCTAATGATCAGGAAAATGAAAGGTGGAGATGAAAAATTTTTGATTAAACTTTATCTGGTATATTCCTTGCAGTGCTACAATATACAACTTTCACGCTGCGTGAACACAGACTTTTGCACTAAATGTCACTGGGAGAGGACAGCTGCTGATGAAAAAGAAAAGAGAAAAAGTCTTTGATTCTAAACTAAACAGGACTAAACCACAAAGATATGTCGTAACTCATCCTCATAATTGGTGAACTAGGTACCTTCAGAATTGATTTCTCTAGTAATGGTCAGCCAAAGATTTTCTAATATCTGTCACTTTGAAGGCTGTGGCACCAATTCACTTCTCAGTTACATTAACTCTGCATGGATGTAATTACACTCATTAAAGTAGTTACTACTCCTGATTTACATAAAGGACAATCATCCTAAACATTAGTTTTTCCCCAAGGAATAAATAAATGCAGGAAATGCCCGCTTTAAGCAGCTCCTACTCTCCAACTCCACTCCGTCCTACAGATTGTATTTTCACACTTTTTTTTCCACCCAAGCTTCAGAACTGTTTAATCAGTCTAAACTGATCTACAGTTTTAGCTTTTTTTAAAGCAGTCTAAACTGACAGCACACCTGGGATTAGCATAGAGTTGTAAGAAAATGTTTTAAAGCCTGAGGTCTGCTAAAGCCAGAAAGTCAACAGGAGGAGCTACACCCTGAAACTGGGTAATTGGAGAATTCATGGCAGGCAGGAGCTTTACTACCCCACTGCCTATGGGGAGGAGTAAAGCTATGTTCTGCAGACTTAACCCTAAAACCCCAGATACCTGTAACTGATCCCTGTGTGCCTTCAGGCTCTGCCCAAACTGCGCCCACATTTCCCCATGAGTTTTTTTGTCCCATTCAAACAGCCATTCTTTGCATTCAGATGTTCTCACTTCTGCTAACCCAGCTGTGGGACACCTCTTCTCCCAGCCCTCCGTTCCCTCCACATGGCACCACTCACATGCACTTCTACTCCTGAAGTTTTCCACTAATTTCCCAGTGTCCCTCCAAAGTCTCCAAAGGTAATGTACTACTGTTCAAACAGCAACCTCAGCTCCATCTTGGAGGCACCAAAGATAACCCTGGCAGCATCAGGGAGCGCTATGGCTTTCTATAAGAGTCCTCTGGGTGTTGTTTTCTGAAGAGGGAGCAAGTTCAGAAGAAAGACAGCATGACTGGTGTTTCAGAGTTTCAGTTCTTTCTGGGTGTAGGAGCAGCATCTTGTATCATTGGACATGGCTGGAGGAGGCAGCCATGCTAACCTGTGCCTTGGTCCAATCCAAATGAGCCCAGCCTTGTTCTTCTGTGAACCATCAAGACAGATGAGAACCAGCTGTCTTTGCCTGCCCTCCCTTACCACTGCAAGACATGACCAACACTCTGCATGTTATCACCCTACAGCTGTTTGGAGTAAGTGACATACAGAGAGCCAGGCAGTAGAAGACAAGAGCAGGGAAGGGGAAAGAGAAACATTCTTGGAAGAAAGGAAGGAGACATTGTGTCCCAGTCACTCACATTGTGAAGTTCTCCTCCATGAAGCAGCGGTTGCGGAGCAGCCCAGCCCACAGCTGCACTCCAATGATGCCGAAGATGAAGAAGACAAAGAAGCAGAGAAGAAGGACGTTCCCCAGCATGGGCAAGGTGTCCAGGAGTAAGTTCACAAGGATGCGCATGCCTGCAAGGGGACAAGAGAGCCAGAAGGAGCAAGTGTGGGACAGAGAAAGAGAGAGGAGAAGGGAAGGAGAGGAAAAGGAAAGAAGTTTAAAAGACACACAACAAAAAAACCCCAAACAAACCACATGAAGATAAAAGCAGTGTCAGAAACTAGCTACTGTCCAAACCAGGCGAGATTTATGGTTATTGCCCTTTCTTGTCCTAACCTTTACTGACAGGCAGCCAGCAGAGCTGCTATGATGCCGTGATCTCTTAACCCTAGGCCTCCATCTGCAGCAGAGAGAAGAAAGGGGAATGAGACTTTTGGTGCCATCAGCTATCTGACTAACACCCCCTCCTTCTCCTTTCCCTGCAGAAAAGCAACAGAGTGGTGACTGTCCCAAAGGCTCAGCTCAATGGCCCCATCCTGAGTCCCGGACTGAAAGCCATCCTGGTTCAACAACTGCACGCTGCAACCTGTGAGAATTGTACTGACAGACCAAGGCCAGCCTGCCAGTGGGAGGAGCCTCTCCAGCACATATAAACTAGCATATATTGGTTTTCCTAGTGACAGTATTATCAAGAGACAGTCCCCTGGCTAGTCCTCCTCCCCCAGCAGGACCAGAACACAAAAGTAGCAGGCACAGCCCAAAATGCTGCCAGCACAGAACCTCTGCCCAATGCAAATGTTTCCAAAAAGCATTTTTTATTTTTTTTTAATTTCTAATTACCTAATGAATTATTTCTGTGGTTTTATTTTCCCCCTGGCTCTTCAGCTCACACAGCTGCAAGTAGGGGTAAAGATAGGCTTATTTCTCCATGGAGCTAATGACTTTTCTTCTGCTCTCTGGGGATGGTGAAAGTCTGGAAATTCTTCTGAGCATCACCATACTGCTTTTGCCCCTGCACACACCTCATGAGGTCGTCTCGCCTCCATGGAGGTCCCTCCCCCAGGTGCCCAGGGAGTTCCATCACTGAAGATGTTCCATATAGGCCAGCAAATAATTAGCTAATTAGGTATTTATAACCAGTTCATTACTTCAGATGCCAGAAGAAGGGGAAAGAGGAGGGAAAGTAAGATTAGGATTCTCTGACAGCCCTTTGAGGCACAAGATAATCCCCCTTGTGTGCCCAACATCAAGTAATTAGCCACATGATGCTACACATTATGTTCCATGTCTATTCCCCAGACTGCTCATGCCTCAGAGAAGGGAGGGAAGTGGTGTCTGCAGTGGGGATGCACACACACTGAATGGAGAGGGAGAAGCGTGCCAGATGTGGCACATCAGACTGGTTTACATTAGCAGGGAAAGTTCTGGAGACAGATAGGGGTGGAATAGACAGGAGTTGTAGGCGATGTGTAGGAAGATGTTTAATGATGGCTACATGGGATCATGAAGGACAAGGAACAGTGGCATTAGGTCTAAGGTCAGGGAGTAGAGCAGTAGTCAAGCCCTGCTGCATGACTGCCCAGCTGCATCACTGGTCACCACGTAAGGTAGCTTCCAGACAAGTACCTCAGTAACCCAGCAGTGCAGGGGCACAGCTCAGTCACTCGCTGGGGATCATGGACATGCCACGAGTCACTGACAGCTGTCTGATCTCTCACCACAGAAAGTCCAACAGCAGTGCCACAGCACTCTGCTGCTGGTCGCTGTGACCTGTCAGGCCCTGGAGAAACACTCTGGATAGCACTTTGGCTTCAGGACTATGTACCCTCACTGCAGTGCAGCATGTTCCCAGCATTAATGTTGCTTCACGGCAGGAGCTCTGTAGTTCTCATAAACTGTCCTGGTCAGTACATTAGGGAGAGCCAAGTGACATCGGAAGCTGTGCCAATAGCACTGCAAGAGGGGTGATGTTTTTCAGATCAATTGATTCTAGCTACATTTCAGAGCTGGGTAATGACAAGAAGGAGACTGTCCTTATGCTGAAACACAGAACAGATAAAATAGACATTGTCACCAGAATTTTACAGACAACACACTTGTTGGGTCATAACTTGCAAATATTTATTTTGTCCATGTTCCAAGAGAAGACAAGTGACTCGCAAAACTTGTCTGCCTTTCTCTTGGAAACATCCCTGCCTACCCATACGTTCTCCATCCTGACTCTCAGAAGGATTACTGATGGTACAAGATTATGCTAACCAGAGTGCCAATATCACAGCTATTGCCCTCATGATAGGCCCTCTGGGTACCTGGGGCCATGACCCAAGAACTGGCAGGTGGACCCATCACTTGGCATCTTTTCTACATCACAAAGACTTTCAGCACTGACAAGTTCCACTTCTAAATCTAAATGAAACTAAATTTCTATTTTTTTAAAATCTTACTGTTAAACAAATTCATCTTTCTCTTCCTATCTATGCTGACTGTAGATATGAGACTGGCTCTTCCAAAAGCAGGAACGCTGAAGCTACACTCATCCAAACATCAACTGCAATTCTCCTATGGGCCAAGTATCTCTAAAACAAATCCATCACTTCAGTTTATGCAAAGCCTCTTTTGCTTCCTGCCCTAAACTACAAAGCAACTGCTCTGAGAACCCATGTCTCACCAGATGCATCAGTTTGGTCCATCAAATGGACCTCCTTGGCTGAGTTCACCCAGTTAGTGGCAGTACTTCAGCTATTACTTCCATATAGATGAAAGGCGCAGCGTAAATACAAGCTCAGTACCTTTGTTTCCTTCCTTGTTAACCTCCCCTGCTGCCTGCAATACTCAGGCCAGAGTCCCTGAGCCCTGTCCTCTGCTATGGCATTTTGGTTGTGTGTCTGTATGCCACCATAGGAAGTCTGAGTGGAAGGTTTCTCAGCCTCCCTATTTCCTCCTGAGCCAGCAGCCCAGTCTGTCTGTGGCTGGTTCTTTGCAGTCCTCCATCCCCCAGGAAGGAATGGGCTGGCCTAGCAGCCAACCTAGGGCATCTGCTGCAGGTTTCCAAGGAAAGGCCCTCACTGCCAGGTGTCTGAACACTTCCATGGGCAGGAGGGAATGCACCCCACTCAGACAGGACTCACAGCGTTTCAGGGTCTACGCAGCCTGACTGGAAGCAAACAGTTGCAAACAGTTCCTGGTTCCTCAAGCACTAGAAGGGAAAAGAGGGAGAAAGACTGAAAAGCCTAAGGATAATAGGGACGATGTACTGTAGAACCCGGTGGCCAAAATAACAAGGTCTCTAAAGCAAGTGCAGGGCAATGGAAATGGGCAGAAGGCATATTTGTCAGTGCAGCTGTGGGACCATTCTGTTTTGGGGAACTGGGATGCCTCCCTTTTCCAAAGGACCTTCGCTGGACAAGCTGCTACCCACAGCAATACCAGTGCATCTTGCATGACAAATTCTGGAAGGTGCTGGAAAACCAGTTCTTCAACAAAACCCTGCTGCTGCCTCCTTCCTACCTTCTGCTGCCTCTGCCACTTTACTTTTCGCTTGCTGTGCCTACAACTCCTCTCTGCCTCTGTGCTGCTCCTCAGCTTATGTGCACACATTTCCTGGCCTCCCTCCCCAGTGCTGCCTTTCCCCACATCTCCATTTATCCTTTACCATTGGCAGAGCAGAAGCCATGCTGGCTCACAGCAAGGAGGGAATATGAAAGGGACAGTGACCTTTTCTAAAGCATCCTTTGAAAAAAAGAAAACACAGCTCGAGAAGAGAAAGGAAGAAGGGCTGGGCAGTCTGGAGGAAAAGCAGGGAGGGAGAGCACTGATGAAGTAACATTCAGCAACCAAACAGTCTTCCAGGGCATCAAATATGAAAAGGTTTTGCTCTTCAAGGGAAAGAAAAGCAAGAAACATGAAATATTCATGAGTGCCAGGTGTGGGCTCTGAAAGGTCCTTTCTCACTCACCCTCACAAGGAGACCAAGGGAAAGGAAGGAACAAAATGGCCTCAGCTGCCGGCATCCAAGGATCTCCACGCAACAATGCCCACATAATGCTTCTTTGCTGCTTACCCATGCCCTTGGGCAAGGGGTAGAGAAGGGTGCTCGACTGTACCTTGCTGGCAGGGCTAATCCTGATAGGATATCCTGCAGGAGCAAAGCCACTCAAACACAGCAGTAGATGGGGCAAAGTATGTTAGAGGGCCAAGAAATGGCGGGAGGGTGAGAGGGGTGCCAGGAAGTGAGGTAGCAGCGGCAAGCACAGGAAACGAGGGAGCTAGGTCTTCGAGCTCCCTGCTGGGTTTGTGAAAAAGGAAATCGTCTGTCTCACCCCGGTAGCATCCAGAGGCCCCTCCTGACAAGCGCTTCGGTGACCCTCGCTCCCTGCAGACACTTGCCATCGACCCTGGTTAGCCCGGCCGTCACGGCCAAGCAGACTCGTCTGGCAGGCGGCAGCCCCGGGGCAGTGCGGCCCGGCGGGGCCGAGCAGCCGGGGCAGGGCTGGCGAGGAGGCTCCGGGCAGCCAGAGCCAGCTGTGCAGGGCAGGTGTGCCCGCAGGCGCGGCCCCGCCTGCCCCTGCTCCTGCTCAGCACCGCTCTGTCACTTCGCCTTCTTTCCGCTTGCCTCTTTCCCAGAGTGAGGGCCGACAGCTGAGCTGACTCACTCCCTAGTGCTAACCACCCTGTGATCTGAACGGGGGACTGGTTCAGGAGGGGGTGAGAAATCCTGTTGTTTCTGGTTTCTTATATCTCGCTCACCTCTGAGGCTTTCAAATCCTACCCATCTGTAGAGCAAGGGATAAAGCTAATGCATGTGAAGTCAAAAGGAGATAGCTGTTTAAGCGTCACTCCCTTGCTTGGAGTAAACCAGATGGAAGAGAACAATTCTCAGCACCCATCTCAACTGCATCATGAACCAAGCCACCCTTTGCCATTTTAATTGGAGCAAAAGCAAATCTCCTTCCCATCAGCACTTGTGACCGTAGCTGGCAGGACATTTTGCAGAATGCAGAGAGTGAAGTGTCATTATGTTCCTCAGCCAGGCTGCTTGTCCAAGCGTGCCTTCTTTCCTTCCTCCCCTGCCCCACGACACATGGCAGTCCATCCCGCTAGCCTGTGGTTGGCAGGATTTTCTTGTGCACGCTCCATTATGGAAATTTTCAGAACTGAGGAACCATTCCAGCAGATAGGTTGTGCAGAAAGTACACCGAAAGAGATGCACCCTTTTTTTCTTTTTCCCTTTTTGCAGCCACCCTCTGTAGTTAAAATAATTTCATTTTTTAGTGCATAGTGCAAGCTGGTGCTCCAACTTGTGGCCCTTCTCACTGGTCTGAGGTTTAGCTATCATTTCACACATTGCATTCCTGAACATCAGCTAAAGTGTGGAGCCAAACTGCTGCAAAGAGACACCAGTCAGCTGTGTGTCCAACAGTAGACACACTGCCAAGCGCACTGGTACTGTAACTCACACAGCTTTCCTCATCACACAGACCTTTTCCCTTTGCTGCATTCCTGCTAACTGAGGCCTCTCCTGCAAACAACAAGTGTAAATGAAATGAGCTCAGCTGGAACAGCTGATGTGCAGCTCCAAATGCCTTGTCCTCAAGCTGCAAATCCAGCCTCATTCACATTGCAGACCATCACCAATACAAGAGAGAGCATGTCCAGATGGATGGCCAGACCCAAATTAAATGAACTCTGTGGAAAGGCAGGTCCAGTTGATGGTAAGAGACAGTGAGAGACCTTAAGCTGGTTCTGCTGCTACGGAAAACTGCCCCAGACACAGTGGCCTCATTCAGAGACAAGCCAAGTCTTCTCATTGATCTTTTTATCAGGTTTTTGGTGTTTGCTGTCTCCCTTGCCAGGTACCCTTGCAGATTGTATTTAGAGCTGGGGGTTTTGCACTTACAGATGTTCAGCATGATGCATAGTTCAGGAGCACTGGTTAAGTTCCTCAGTGATTCCTCACTTTTGCCTTACTGACAAGCAAAGCCTTCTAGCACCTCTGACTGGCTCAGACACCTCATCCTGTACAGCCTGTTCATGACATAACCTTAAATTATTTTAATCTTTGTCACTCTTTGGTGTGACCACAGAAAATATTAAAACATGACATTTCCAGAACTTATAAAGCTTCAGCCAGTACAAAGAGCTGTTGTTCATTTTCTGAGTAGAACAGGCACATCAAGCCCATCATCTTGGTACAGTGACTTCCCTTAGAATACTGAATCAAGTTCAAAAATTAAGTGTCCTCAGTCCTTACCTTTAAAGTATTCCTCAACTTAAGCCTGGGGCAAAAGAGAGACTAAAACTCAAGAAACAAACTGTTGGCCAGAGCTTCCCCCTGCTGAGACAACAGAGCTTTCCAGAGTATATTTAAAGTGTACTCATAAAAGAGAAAGAACTCTCTTAAGTTCTTTTCTCCAAGGCTGTAGAAACAATTCCCTTGTGATCCAGGGACTAACACAGACCTCATCTCTTTTCAGTTGGAGAGCAAGACACCGATCAGGTCAGATCAACACAAGCATCAAAAAGAAAAGTAAGAGGGGAGAAAAAATACACCACTTAGAACCCCTCCCAACAGACATTCAGCTAAAACAATCACCAAAAAGAGTGCAAATGAAACCAGAGATAAGTAGTATTCCTTGGGGCAGGGGGAAGATGAGCAAAGAAACACATGGGTGCTGCATAGCCACAGTGCTCAGCAGACTGCCAAAGGGGACTCAGGTGGAGCTGCCAGGTGCCGTGAAGAAGCAAGCTCAGAAGTGAAGCCTCCTAATTGCAGACCTGACCCCAGGGTTACAGTGGCCTCAAGAAAGAAGGCAAAATCCAGCGAATTTATCTTGAAACCTAAATATTGACATCTCTGAAAAAAGAGTGACCCCAGTCAAGGCTTTTCTGTCATCCACAAAGGAGACATCCAAGCTCTGCAGCAGGCTGCACCTTATTATCGTTGCTGGGAGCCCAGCTGAGGTTTCATGGATAACAACAGAAAGCTCCTCCACAAGCATTCACATTCAGTATGTGCCACCATAGCATGTTTGGTAGCCACATAATCTGTAACATGAGCAGAAACAAATGCAGGCAAAGGTCTCAGTCAGCAGCCCTTTCTTCCTTCTCTCTCCATTATCACCTTGCAAGCTTTGGACTGTTAAGCAACCTTGTCTTGGAGAGTGATGACAGGTGTCAGATTAATTCTTATAGAGGTGTCTCTCTGGGGGATTGCTGTCGTTCTGTTCTTTTTTGTAATACTGAACATCTAATAAGCAACACCTACTACCACCTGCTACAGTAGTTCATTCACTGATAATCTCATTTTTTCCCCATTTATCACTGCAATGATGACTGCATTCACTTTCAGTGAAGAGTCTATTAAAAACATACAGTGCCAGCTTTTCTTTCAGAATTGCTGGGGTCACCCAACACCAGGCAAGGTGACTCCAGTGCTGTGGCTGTGAGCCACTTGCCTCCATTCTATAAATATCTTCAAGTTCTTTACCCATCTCTGGTGCTGTGTAAGTGGGACAGAAAAATGCAAAATATTATGTAAAGCAGTGTTAATGCAACTTCTAGTTCAGATGTAAGGGAGCTAGTTTCCTCTTGCTATCACTGGCACGAATCATATTTCTTTCTACTGCAGGCAGTGACATGATGTTAGGTGAAATGAGTGTGAACAGGAGAATTGGGCCCAAAATACACAAAGCTAGAGAAATTTAAGGTTATGGTTGTAAATTGCCCTGCCCACACACACCAAGTATAATTTGCATTAGTGTAATATGACATTATCTTTCACCCCATAATACACTGTCATTATTGTTCACATTTCCATGGTATCCATTTCTTGATAGGTCCCATGGGATAGATTTTGCAAAACAGCTCAGCTCTCATTTAGGCAGCAATATACATGGCTGGGCTTTCATGAGTGCTGTGTACACTGGAGGCTGAGCTTGTTTGAACAGGCAGCAGAATTGTCACAATGGGAGCTGAGAGGCACTGAGCATTTTTAAAAATTCTGGCTGTGCAGGTTCTCCTACAGGAGACAGAAGAAAGAAAGATTCCAACAAAGGTCTTTTTATGACTGTTTCTTGTTTTGTTTTTTTTTCCAGGTTTGCTTTACACAAACTCCAAGATGCTGTTACTGACTGTTGTGATTTTTATTGTGAGTCTTGGGATGCATGGCAGAAATCTTTAGGTGTGAAATATTGATATGACTTGACAATCCCAGATTACAGCAACAAAAAAGAAGTTTCTACTACCCACTACTGGGGGGTGTGGGGGGGGGGCGGCAGGGAAGAAGAAGAGGACTAAAAGATCTGAGTCACAGGTTTAAGGGTCTGAAAGCCATGGGAAAAAAGAAATATAATCTGTCATTGGTTTTCCTTTTGCTTTTTCAAATCTCACAGATTTAAACCCAACTGATAACCTACAAGCACACAATTTGTGACTTTTGAATACCAGCTAATAATAGTGAAATGGAGTGGACTGCTTCAGAGAGCAAAAGATTGCTTTCTCTCACAATTACCTGGCAATACATTGCACACTTGGAATCCACATGAAAAAGAGCACTGAGATCAGACAGCAAGTAAATAAAGTTGCAAACTGTCTTTGGTGACTGAAGACTTAAATTAGATACAGGAAAAAAATCTTTATTGTGAGAGTTTTAAAGCACTGGAACATGTGGATGCCCCATTCCTGGAAGTGTTAAAGGCCGGGCTGGATGGAGCTTTTAGCAACCTGGTCTACTTGAAGGTGTTCATGCTCATGGCACAAGGGTTGAACCTAGATAATCTTTATGGTCCCTTCCAGCCCAAACCATTCTATAATTCTATGAAGACTTCTTCCATCACTACATTATGTGGGCCTCTGATAGACCAATTTTAAACAGCTCCAGAGAAGCATCGATTTGCAAACCCATCCAGCATGTTTATCTGAAAGTCAACAGATTTTCTTTATACTAGTCCTTGACTTTGTTTTGGTTTTGTTTTCCTCTCCTTCCCTCCCTCCCCCCCCCACTGTCTTTGCATTATGATGCACACAGAGGTGCATCACACCTTCGGATGCTGTGGCTGGCAAACCCTCCTGTTTGCCTCCTATGCATTTCCCTTTCCAACCCAGCTCCTTCTCTGCTCTCATCTCTATTGATCCTCATTCTGCTCTGCTCCCCTTTGCACTGCTCCCCATATCCTGAGCATGCCTGAGCATTTAGGGCTTGACTGACTTGATAGAGAGCTGCAAATACAGGATACTGCAGTGCTAATACGTTTCCATCTCTGATCTGTCCCCTTCTTGGAGGAAAGACATCCTTTAATGGCCTGCTCCAGGCATAAATCGCATTGCTCTATTCAGTACTTTGCTCCATTTGGCTAGGAGATTGAATTGAGAAGGGAGGACACAGAATGAACTTGACCCCATTGGTCAAGTCCATTCCCTGTCAGCTTTTCTTCATCCTTTCAATGCCCACCTGTCTGGGACAGAGCCTACAGAAAGCTGGCAGCTTCACCGTTTAATACCTTTCAGGCTGTTTGTGTCACACAGCCTGACCAGGGAATGAAAAGTGCTTTGTGACCTCTTTTGTGTATGGGTGCAGTGAAGAGAACGTCGCTCCTGTACCTGTGCTAACCTGCACAGGACTTTGGCTTCATGTGGATAAATCTGTGTGTATACACATTTGCACATAGTTGTAAGTGTGGTTGTTTGTCACTGAGATGTGATAATAAATATGTACAGAGCAGCTTCTGCAAAGAACTGTGAAAGGAGTAAGTCTAAATAATTGGAAAATATAACAGTATCTGAGTTTCAATTATTACTTCACAAATAAAGCTGAGAGGGGAAAAATGTACTTCCAAAAGATCAAATAGAAGAGGACAGTTTGAAAGGGAATCAGCGTTGGAAGAGAACAAGCAAGTCCACTTACAAAAAGGTGGAAGCAAAGACCCTGGAGGGGGGAGGGATTTAGAAGAAGAATCTCATAATCCATTTGCATTTCCAACTGGTAGGGCAGGACTTTACCTGTCAAATGTGCTTATTTTTGGTCTGATCTAGCTTTAAAAGAGATTGTTTTACAGCCTAATATATCTCAGTCAGAAGCTAATTTCACACACGTTCATCAGTGAAATTAGTTCTTCAAAAACACGTTTAGAGAAGTAAATATCATCACTTTTCACCCATGCCAAGTGCAGGGTTCATAGCCAGATTGCTCTGTCTTAGACACTGATACAGCACCAAGCACAGGTAGCTTGGTGTGGAATACAGATTTAAATCAGGCATATAAATGCAAAACATCTGCTTTTCCAATTCCAGGGTTCGTCTGTTTTAGACTATTTTAATATCAGTGCTTTGGTCTAGTAAGATGAATGCAGAGCTAAGAGTTAGGAAACATCAGTTGTATTCCTGAGTCTGCTGATGACAATCACTCGGTCTCATTCACCTGATCTGAAACATGAGAAAGATTGAAATAAAAATTCATGGTTTATATCTTTGAGATCTGTAGAAGAAAAGTAGAAAACTCCAGTCTATTGGGACCCATGGAGCTACTTTAATTACAATCATGAATAAAGAAAAATGGAACTAGACCAAGATTTTCCTACATGGCACTTTTACCAGCAAAAAAAAACCTATTTCATTGAAATAAAAATGATGCAATAGTTATTAAAACATTTAGCAAGAAGGAGGACAAGAGGAAAGAAAATAATTGTTATACTAGAATGGCATGATTGAGGATTTTTGATTTTTAAACTTCTTTGTCATGACCAAGTATAGGAAAAAAAATCACAAAACCAAACACGCCACCTAAAATTAGGCAGCATAAGGCCATGTTAAAACGGATGGGAAAAGATTATTTTTGTTGTGACTAAAAATAAATCACATTTAGAAAAAGCTGAACTTCCCACAAATCTGAAATTCTATTTCCTGCACAGCTAGTAATAAGGATATAACATTATATTTCTAATGCTTATAACTCCACATACATATTACTGCAGTTACACACCGAGTATTAGCACATGTATACCCTTTCTACTCAATAAAGTTGCTATGCAACACTGCAACAGACTCCTTCACTTCCGTACAGTGTGCTCAGCTGAAATAATCTGCTTCCAAATGATGAATCAGTTACTAAATTGTAAGTGGAAACTGGAAGACATCAAAAATAATGCAAGGGCTCTTCTTTGCATAAGGCCAATGCAATAAGAAAGAGTAAACCGAAGAAACATTTTCTACTCCAATGTCAAAAAACTTAATAACAGAAGTGCCAGAAATTCAAATTATCAGAAATGAGTACAGACTGACTCCCAGCTCAAAAGCAGGCAGAAATAAAACAAATCTAACCTCCCCCTCGAGATCCTGTGCCTTGCCAAGAGAAGAAGCAATGAAAGAGCTATGTGCAAACAGCAATGTTTCACCTAGCAATCTGACATGCAATCACAAAATGATAAAAACAGCAAATGGATGTGGAATTTCACCCCAAGACCAGGACACACACATGCCTGGAGTAGAAAGCAACTACCCCTGACAAGACACCGAGGGTATTTTTTTCCTCTTTCCACTTCTTCGGTGACTTGCAGGGCTTGTCACACCAACTCACTGCCATGGAATCAAATCACATGGTAACAGGACCAAAACTATCTCTAATTTTCTTCCCCCCTTCCCCTACCCCCTGCCGCATTTTCAAAAAAGAAAAAGACCAAAAGGCACTGTTCCTGGAGTTGTAATCAAGAATGCAAGAGATAAGAAGGAATGTTAATGAAGGTGTGATACATATTACAACACTAGGGCTCCTCAGGTTTTCTCCAGTACAAAGACAACATGAGAATGGAAATGACATGATCAAGTGGGGAGAACCCCAGACTTCTTCATTCAGAAGGGAAATCTGTCAGTAGTCAGTAGCACATCCTGCTGAGAATTGCAAAAAATGCAATCAGTTGCTTATAACCAGTAGCTAAACGTCAGCTTTAACCCTGACATAAGGAGGTTTGAAATCTAGATGTGTCTCCATGTGAACTCTGGTAGAATCATAGAATGGTTTGGGTTGGAAGGGACCTTAAAGATCATCTAGTTCCAACCCCCTTGCCATGGACAAGAACAACTTCCATTAGTGCCTCCCATCCAACCTGGCTTTGAACACTTCCAGCGATCGGGCTTCCCCTGGAAAATCCCATTTTGCTTCCTTTTCTTACACAGTGCATCTTAGTTGATTTGAGACTGGAAGGACTCCCAAAGGCAGCCTAATTATGAACTGGGTGGAGAATGTCATTCTTAATGGGCATTTACCACCTTTTGGTTACACTGGATGTCCTTTTCTTCCACTGTCATGATTCAGAGAGTCTATGCATCCTTTACACCATAGGTAATGAGTATGGCACACACAAATAGCTTTTGTCACCTCTTTTTGTGATACTGTTTCAAAGCCTCACAAGTCTCACTGTAAGGAAGGGCTTTCAGTAACATGTTAAGAAATGAGCATGGGTAAGCAGTATTAAGACATACCCAATTTGGGCATTTAAACTTCAACCTTGCCCACCTGCCAAGAGTATAAAATAAGTTTATTTAACTTATTTAATAGGTGACACTTTTTCCTCTACCATGTTTACTACTGTTTCCGTAGAAATTCCTTCTGAATTTCCTCTCCTCTAATTTTTTGACATCACTATTTCTTTTCTCTCATGTAGTATGAAATTTCTCTCAAATTTCTCCAGAAATTTCTCACTTCAGTATATGGACTTTTCAAACACTGGCTAATTGGTAGAGTGCTACTGATCTTTGGGTGTTGAATAATCTACCCCAACAGACACTTGAGCATTCTTCCACTCACACTGTAATCAGTCAGGTTCCTAATCACTTTGTCCATTCCCCTAATAATAATCTGCCATTATTCAGTCCACACAGCCAGACTTCTCTGTGAAAATTGGTCCCTTCCTGAGTGCCCACATGGAAGCCTTTGAAACGGCCACTGGTGAACACTGGGCCACACTGTCCCATCACAGCCTTTGGGACATGGCTGAATATCTGCCTTTGGGATTAACCCCCTTGCCTGTCTCCAGATATCTCACACTCACAACCATGACCTCAATCTCCCTCTACTTCCTGATGTCTGATTTCCCGCTTTCTTTGTTAGCACTGGCAACACCTCCAGCTTGGTATCATCAGTACATCTCACTAATAGACTTTCCTCTTACTTCAAATCCATAATGAAGAACTTTAAAAGGCATTAAAAAAAGATTTGTGGCCAAAGGTCCCATTAATTTTGTTTGCTGTAGCCCACAAGGCACCTTCTTCTAATGCAGCTCCATTTATCACCAGCATTTGTTTACAGCCTCTTTGCTAGTTTTCAGCCCTCGAGTCAATGCTTCCTCTCCCAGGGAATCCAGTTTCTTTCTTTCTTTTTTTTTTTTTAATTAATGACATGATGTCTTTCTTCCAAAACATTCTCTGCATATAACCACAGATGTTTAACCACAGAGTGGAAATTAAAACAGCATCAATTTCATACGGGTAAAGTTTTATACTGATAAAAGGAGCAGACAGGTAGTGTCATGGCAGGGACAGCCAGGAGAAATTCAATGGCCTGTGCTCTGCAAAGGTCGGGAGAGATGATGGAAAGCATCTCTGGTGCCTCTGCATGCATGGAGCACGTCCCTGGTGGGTCAGTTCTGACATGGATCATACCACTCCTCCCTGGGGCAGCTCTGACTATTCCAGGAGATAAATAGAAATAAAAGAAGGTCTCGACTTTCTGTCCATCAGGCTTTGCTCCTGACCACCAGTGCCCATCAATTAAAATGGCAGACACCTGTAGGAGTTAATTGGATGTCATTCAGGATGATTCTGCTCTCTGCCAAGGTTAAGTCTACCCTGTAACAAGGATCAGTCTCAAAGTATTCTTTGTGCACAAACTCATGGGACTCCTGATGAAGCAGGGAGGAAAGGAGGCTGCATAACATGAGGATGGTGTTGCTCTCACATAGCTGGCAGTACGCTTTCTGGAAGGGGCTAGCATGCCATGTACAACCTCCAGCCCACCCCTCACAGAAACGGTGCCCCCCAACATTACAGTGCATACCCACCACCAGAACTGGCTCCCAGTCCTCTCCCCCCTCTGAAGAAGGAAGATGAAGACAGGCTGGGGGCAATTGTTTTGCTGACAGTCAATAGCCAAAAGCTTGTCTTGACTCTCATCCTTAACACTCCATAATGGACTTGTTACATTCCTGTGTGTGTTCGCAGTGCCCCAGCCAGCTGCTCTTCTGCCTGGCATCCTCGTGCCACATTGGGCACAGAGGATTGTGCCTCAATTTCTCCATCACACCTTTCAGCACCCTCTGTTCATGACTGTTGCTCAAGGAGAAAAATATACCTAGGAAGAGGGGCAAGACTCCGTTCTAGAAGGGCTTTGCATGGAAGCAGAGACCCTCAAATCCACCTCCACAACATGTTCAGGAAATAGGGGTCATCATGGAATTGCCTTTAGCACAAGGAAAAGCATATGATGCAGACTGGGTCAATTGTGCAAACTCCCTCAGAACTGGAAGAGAAAAAGGAACATCTGAGCTTGAGAGAAGAATTAGGAGAGCTCTGGCAAGGTCTTAGGCACTGCATACAACCTGATCAGGGAGATAATGGGTAAGAGCAAAGACACTTCCTTCCATTCTGTAAGACTGAAAAACTTGCAGAAGAAATGCCTGAAGCCTCACGGGGCTGCATGTGGGAGCCGCTGCCTTTGCACAGGGAACAGCCAGAAACAGTGACAGAGCAGGCTGAGGTCAGTGCTCTTGCAACCCCCTGATCCCAATAGCATGCAACCTGCCTGCCAGTTTGCTTCCATACACCTGGATACAACCACTGCAAATCCTGAGCCACCTGTCTGTTTCCTGCAGTTTGATAACAACAGCAGTGCTTGCTTTACTTGCTTCAGGGTTGCAAGGAGAGCAACATTGATGAGAAAAAGAAAAAGAAACCAAGGAGAGGCAAAGGAAGGGAAGGTGAGGGAAGAAGTTCAGCACCACCAAAAACTTCAAAGCATGGTGAAGAGGGTGGTCTTGTCCCCATCCTCTGGGAAATGAAGATATAAGGTTTATGGAGGGACCACCTCCACTATGGGTGCAGTGCACGTGCATGCCACATGCCCCGGGGCTGCAGCACCTCTCTGGTTTAGATGCAGACCTGAGCTGAGGGCTGTGTGTCAGACCAGAATGGCACTAGTGAGCAGCAATTTGGCTGCTGACACATGCAGGCTCAGGCGCAGCCCTGGCATCCCCATTCCCAGTAGTGCTCAGCCTGGCTTACACACACGCCAGCTCACAGCGGAGATAGTTGGCACAAAAGAGGGAATGCAAAGCATGAGGCCAGGAGGAAAGAAAAAACAGTCGGTATTACATGACCCTAAGCTGTAATGGCATGAAAATTTTTTAGAGGAGAGGATCTGGAAAACCTTGTGAAAGCCTGAGCAAACCAATTCTTCCTGCTTTCCAAGCTCATCTTTCTTCAGACCTTTCACATAGCCCTTTTTGAGGCTGAAGACATTATCAAACCTGCAATGCCTTTCAGTAAAGGGAAGAAAAAAGGCTTTCCTTTTTTCATTGTTCAACTTCAGTTCCTGTGCCATCAAAATGGCTTTGCACAGATTGCCGGGAAACTCTTGTTTCCCTGTGCATCCAATGACACCTCTTGGCCCTGTGATGGGTAAAAGCCTGCACATACCCTGCAGAAACAGTTTGTACCCAAACCCAGCCTAGAGAACACCACCACATGCAGCCTTATTGGTCATGTACTCCCCAAAAGCTGAGCGGAGCAGGTGTGGCAGGGAAGCACGACTTACTAGGCACACGGTTGATAGCTTTCAGAGGTCTCAGGACACGGACAGTACGGATTGCAGACAAGTTAATGTTTTGGAGATCCAGGGAGTATTCCACCATCCTGCAGAAGGGGAGAGAAAGAGAAAGAGAGAGAGAGAAAGAGAGAAAAAGAAAGTTTAAAAGAATCCAGAACTTCGGCTTGAGCTAAAGATTTATCATTTCTTCATTGAAGAGTTTCTGGAAGCCATGGGGATGAGGTCTGAGTTTTTGAAAGTAAAACTGGAGTCTCTGTGAGCCCTCTGGGAACAAGACCAGAGCCCACAGCTCCTCTGGCAGAAAACACAGTGAGCAGTGAGAGCGTGCATGATGCAGGCCAGGAGGTGTGATAACATGTACTTGCTGTGACCATCAGGAGGGGAAGAAGCTGCATGAAGATGCACTGACAAGAAGCATGTGCTGCTGGTGAGGGGATGCATGTGGAGTGGCCATTTCACACAAGGCCAGAAGAAGAGGGCTGTGTAACCAGTTTTGTTGAGTGTTACCTGCAGCATATTGGGGTGCTCCCCGTGTTCTCCTCATCTCACACTACAGGATATGGTCCCTGGAGGCAGCTTCAGCTAACCTGTTTTATCGCACCTAGAAAATAACTCTCTTACTTACAATGGTAGCTGCTTTGATTAGGTGGAGAGGCTTCCCCCATAGCTGTGATTCACTCCTTTCTGACACCAACCAAAAGGGAAAAGCCTAATTTTAGGACATATGCTAGACCTTAGCTTCTCTAACCCAACAACATGCTGTCTAAATAACCTCAAAGTGCAAATAGGTGTGACTAAAGCATTGGCTTTGCTGTGAGAGCTGCAGGTGCAGGTGACAAGAAGTGATCTGGCCCAGCATCCCTTAGCCCAGCTCTTCCCTCCTTGCCAGTATGGCAAATGTCCTGCCTCTTTGAAAGCATGGTGAGAAACAATTACACTAACCATTTACTCTGGCCAGCAGTTTCCACTTGAGGATCTCAAAGCATTTTAAATGTTTTTGTGAACATAGGTGCATGAGGCCTCCAGGAGGACATGGGCTGTTGTCACCAGCTTCCTGCGGGTGACTCTAATGTGCAGACGGGATTGAGGGAGTAACAGAGTTGGCGAGTGAAATAGCAGCAGAGTCAGGACAAGGACTGCTTCTACTGAATCTCTTCTCAGACATGACTAATGAAGCTACAAAACCTCCCTTTTCCTTGGCCTTTTAACAAGGCTCAAGAGACAGAGAGGGACTGGGAACATGGCCTTTTGTTACTACACCCTTTCTCAGAACAAATACATTATAACTTATACAGAAAGACCCACAAGTCAACCTAACTTTGACCCAGATCCGTCTGCCCAGGAACCACTGAAGAGTGAATGAGAGGCCCAAAGTGAGACATTAAGAGGGAAATGGGGTACATCCAGTCTGTAAAAAATATCAGGGGGAGGCATTTAGTAAAATGGACCAGTGCACTGATCATTCTATTGATTACCCTCCACTCAAGAGGACCTTGAAGAGCTAATGCCTGGTTATCTGTCTACACCTTTCACAAAGGGGACTTGTCAAAGTGATAGATTTTCAAACATGATAGGGTAAACCTGTCGAAGTGTTGTGATTATTCTCTCTCATGCTCTCTTTCTTTCTCTCCCTCATTCCTTTCACTCTGTTCTCTCATGCACTTTTAGGGTAATTGCATGAAATAATTTTTCCTCTGAAATGCAGTGGCATTCATTTACCTCCCTGGAGCTGTCAGTTCCACATATGCCAAGTGCAGAAGGAGAGACAAGGGATTTCATGCAGATAATCAAAATATTCACACCCCAAAAAAATGTAACCCAGAAAAACCCCACCTCAAATCAAGCAGCAATATTCAACTAACCTACAGCTAGCATTAGTGATAGACAGAGGCTTAGGATCCAGTCAGATCGAAGTGGGTATGAAGGGAGGAATGCACACAAATATAAATGCACAGACATGACTACAGGACACCATAAAATGGACATACCTGTGTGGTTCAAAGAACCAAGGGCCTTGAGTAAGCACTGACCAACCTTGCTCCAAAAGCATAAAGCAAGATTGCCTCATCGGCACATTTTTAGTCCAGAACAATATTTAGTCAGTCACCTGCTGAAACTTTGGAACTACAGTTATGGACAAAACATCCTATAGACATAGGTGTATTGCTCCTAGGACATGAGCTAATAGCTCTTCACAGCTATGTGGAGGTAGCATCATGGATGAAGGAGTCCCTACAGTGCAGTCTGTTACAGGAGGTAGGTATATGCACAGAAACATAAAGGTCCTCAAGCTTGGTGAAGTCCCACAGAACTTTCCTCTCCTAAAAAAAAGCATCCACTAGAGCACTGGGTTGAGATCCAACCTCTGAAGGCAAAAAAAATTCTTTTTGAGCAGTAACAGAACAACCTGAAACACAGTCAAATGCCAAGTAAGCAAATAGCCCAAAATACACTGAACTCTAAAAAATTCTGAACTGCAAGGAACCAAATGAGAAGTCCTGAAGAACATGGTGACCCTCACAGAAGCTGAACGCAAGGGAAAAGTACAGGCTGACAAGAAACCAGTGGACAGAGGTGACATCTTTTCTTAGCCTTAACCATGCAAAATAATTTTAAAATAGAACATCTGTTTACAAACCTTATGAGTCTTATCCTCTTCTGGCTACAGCCATGTTGCTAGCATTACAATGGGAGTAATCTTAACCAGGTCCACATCAGTGCCCTCTCCTAGCTGGAATGAGTTTGCCACTTATGTGGTACAGTCCATGTGTCACTAGAAAATTAATAATTATCAGAGTAGTGACTGTGGGTCCTTTCAGTGCAAGACAAATGCTGCCTTAGCTGCAACTGAGTCATTCAGACAGCAGCAAGCCAACCTCCTGCAGCCCTCGGTGGCCACAGATTTGCTGTGATTACATTCCAGTGTAGCCAGACAAAAAAAGATGAACAGACAATCACACTGCCAGTGAAAACACCAGGTTGTTCCCAAGGATGGGTTAGAAAAAGGCAACTGCTAAATTTTTCAGAGAGCATCTTCTAAAAAAAATGAACTGAGCCCTAGGAGGCCCCAGGGCTTCGGCTCAATGAACAGACCCCTTCTGCCTACAGTTCTTCCTGAGACCTCTGGTCTTGGCTGTAATAACAGAGAACATCCAGGATGCTTGAATCCCCACGGATGAGTTATGTCTGTTGTAGTCATGCAAATTGTAACCAACTTCAATGCAATTCCAGTGTGTTTTTGTATTAGAGCCTCTCATTCTCACCTTTTCATTCCTAGTGACAGATACCTTCATTCTTCTCTCTGTGCAAGGATAGCATGCCCATACTATGCAGGTGACCAAGGTGAAATGAAACTCCATTGATTAAGAAAAAACCAAAACATTTTACGTGTAGGTAGAACTGATAAATTCAAATGTTGCCTCCTTCCTCTAATGAAATGGGACCTCTAAATGACTCTGCTGGAGTCTCCAGGCATCTGCAGCATTTCAGGGATTGTTAGCCCAGCTCTTTCTGTTATTATCATTTGCCAGCCAGCCCTGGTCCCCACTGTCTGGACACCCTAGACATATAACCCCCTCTAGGTTTGGGCTGACCCAATCTCCTAATGCCATATGTGGAGGTGATGTTGGGTTGACAGAGAGTCAAAAGGATTATCGAAGAAGTGATCAGTCAGAAACTGGCAGCACATTTGTGTCAGGAATTTCACATTTGCTGTGTCTGTGTCTAAAGACCTTGTAATGGTGGATCAGGTGTACTGTGCTTATTTGGAATCTCAGGCAGGCACTCAGCCTTCAGTGCTTGGATCTTTATCACACCAGCAACCTGCAGAAGTCTGCGTTTGCTCAGTGTTTGCAAACCAAGAGCAAGGGAGCATTACAGCTAGGACAAAATGGTTGCAACTTTACTGAACTCCATGAGATTTCCAGGCTCCTTGTTCTTGTTTTGTAGCAGCTCAGTGCCATGGGCAAGGGTAGCCCCCATGTCCTGACTACCCTTCAACTAGTTCTCCCCTCTTTCTTGGTTGCTTAAAGCACGTCTTGTTTGTAAACACCTTATCTTCTTTAACATCCAGGGGCAGTCGGACAAAGTCTAGGATGTGGGGGAAAGAAAAAAAAAAAAAGCCCGTGCTGGTTGTGTGTCCTTTATCATGAGGGGTAGGGTGGAAACCATCTCTTCTGAGGGAAATGACACCTCATTTCTGGCACCACTAAAGTATTTTGTGGCCTCTGGTATGGGTGGGCGAGTGGAGAGATGGGTTCAGAATCTTAAACTATGCTAAATCAGACAGAAACTCCTGATCTGTGATGGAATTTGAGCACTGAGCTGTCAAGATAATTGAATATATACAATAATTTACTTCTTCCCTTTCTAGAGATTTTATTCTTTGAAACTTTCCATATGAAATGCTTCTGGAAGGAGAGGGGATTGACACATGCACTGTCCCCACATCACACAACTCAAAACTGACGCATGTTGGGAATGCTGTCAATGTAGGAAATGGGATAGGGGCACCAGCTACATGCGTGTGGTTCACCCTGCAGAAGCACGGGGATGCCTGGCAGGAAACACCTCTCCACTCAAACTCTGCCTCCCTCCCTGCTTTCAAGGTATCCCACCTATTCCCTACCCCCTCTCTCTACATCACTCTGACTCATGCCAGCCTGCAACATTTCCACTTTGCAATTTAATCTTTCTTCTTAATTTACAGTTTTGTCATTTGTCTCCTGACTTTCCTTCATATTTTTCCACTTTTCCTCGTATCCTTCAATTCCCTTCCCAATCCCTTCTTTCCTTTTCCATCTTCATCTTTATTCTTTTTGTCCTTTTCCCTACTGGATCATCTTTCTGCTTTCTCCTCCAACTTAAGTCTCTGCCTTGCTAATAAACATTAGCCTGTGTCCAGGTACGTCTGCTCAGCTGAGCACACAAGAGACCTCAGGTTAAACAGAGATGAGACCAAGCTAGTGCAGGGAATCAAGTGAGCAATTTGTTAGCACATTGACCCTGTCCAGAAAGTGTCTGGTCTCCTGTACCTCCGCCCCATACCAAGCCATTGGAGGAGACACTGAGTACACAGGGACGAGGGGGCATGCAAACCACTGGCAGACAAACCTTCAATGCTCATGAGGCCTCAACAAATGCAGAATAACTTCATCAGCTACAGCTTGGAACTTACTTTGCTCCTCTGTACCTATGAGCTTGAGAGCAGGCTTGGGTCTGCCTTGGCACTCAAGAAGAGCAGTGCTCACTGTCCACCAGCAGAAACGCATGGTCAGAGCGGCTCTGTGCCAGACATAGGAGAGCAGACTGACCAGCGGGATGGAGGGGTAAAAACTAAGGCTATTTAAAGTAGAGATTACAAAAAACATGTAAGGAGTCCAGAAAATTCAGACTTTTTCTTGCAGCACATGAAACCCAAGATAATGTACTTATACAATGCCTGCCTACCTGCTACCTCATAGTTACATTCAATGAAATCAATGAAATTAAAACAGTTCAAACATAACCATTTACCTCTTCATATTTAAAACTCCTCGTACCTTTATTAAACACTCATTAACTTTCCTAATCTTAGCTTCTGAACTTCTATTTCCTAAAAACTAGAAGCCAAGAAACAGTATTTAAAATGTATTCTGGAAGCATTCATGAAAAATACCAAAGCAGTATTTTTCTTCTGACACAAAGTCAATATGTTTTTGTCAAATTCAAAAGCTACCTAATTCCCCTTTTCTGATAGAAGTTTTCAATTGAAATCTAATTAACTGCAGACTAATCAATTCATATTTCTTTGTCAAATAAATTTGGGGTTGGCACTGAAGCCAAAAACTTCATGCCTGTGACTTCCTAGCTGTAATTTTGGACTTGCTATGAGTGTCTGTGGAAAGTGAAGCTTTTTCTGTCTGTGGACTTCTATTTGGTTCTTGCATCTATGAGTACCTGATATGAACAAGGCAGAAGACTTTAATTGTTCTCTGCTCTGAATTCCTTCAGCTTTTCTGCTATGTCAGGTATCTAAGACTGACATGCACCTGTGCCATGACTAGATGGGATTTAATTGATGTCTTCTGTGTACAAGAATATGCCTTTCTGTCTTCGGCTCCTTGATTCAGTCACTAAATTTTACAAACTGGAATTTCTGCCACTTCAAAAAACACAGGATGCACAGGAAAAACAGAAGACTAAGTCTGTCAGTTTTTCCTGTCTGAATTTTTTATTCAGATAACTCTACCAAAAGTTGGAGCTGCCATCTCTACATTTACCAAAATGTCCACCCCCTTGATATATGAGCCGTCCTACAGCTCAAATCTCCCACCTGCAGTTTGTGGGGTGGTGGGAGACTGATTTACCCCTAAATACTCCCACTTTTGTAATACACATCAGGATGAGAAGCAGGTCTCACTACCTTTGTTCTGGGTTCAAAGACTGGCTACAAAAAAAGAAGGAGCAAAGCCAGTACTCCCAATGGTCCTGTATCTCCACTCATATGTTATTGAGCCATTCTGATGAAAGGAAATTAAAAAGCATATGCATCGCTAGATCCACACAGTCCTGGGTCCTCTGTGGCTGGAGGGGTAGCAATGTGCAGGGAGCTTGGAGAACAGGGCTGGCTAGGCTCCCACAGAAACTGTTAGCTGAATCTGTGGTGTTCCAAGGGAGGGCAGACAGTAACATCTGCTTTCTCTTGTCCACAACTGCCTGGATAGTGGGGACTATCTGCATTGGAGCAAGAGCAAGCAGGCAGGAGGAAGAGCACACAGCTGAAGAGGTAGAGCATGGCGTTCAAGACACTTCCTGTCATCCCTTGCTAAGGTTGGATGTACCTGAGCTTGTACAAAAGGAGAACAGGGCATGAATCCAAACTCTTGTAAACCTATCTAGACATATTAAAAGCAGAGGTAGGAGCTTTTGATGAGGACAGCCCAGATGCTGGGCAAGAGAGGAGGGCTACTGCTCCCTCTCCGAGTCTGCTGCTACAGGATGTGTCATGTACCAGTGGATGCAAACAGCCTACCTGACAGCCCAACAGGACCTATTTTTTTAAGATTGCTGCACCATGCCTCCCCTTTTGCTGTCCAGCCAGAACCACACCCTCACTTTTCTTAAAGGTCCTGGGGGCTATGGCAAAAGTTAGACTCTTTCTAGGTGTCTCTTTTCCCCTGCTCAGAGTTTTGAGTAGTGGGCTGTGCTCCCATTGCCTTTACTTGCTCACGGCTGCAAGGAGGCACAACATGTACTGGTGCATTGGGAATGGGCAGGGGCAAGACTGCATGGACTGTGCTAAGCACATGAAGACCCCAAGCCACATCAGGGCTGCAGTCATTCATGGATGACTCCTTAAAAGTGTTGTCTTTGTGGATGCTCTGGCTCCCAACTAATGGGTTGTTTGGACCTGATCTTTTGCTGTATGGACATTGGTTGCTCCATGGTGCAGGGGGCATAGGGCTGCCAGGCAGTCCCCAGTACTGACTCTGCTAACAGCTCACTTGATAGAAACTTAGAGAGCAAACTATGCATTTGCACCCATTTTGCACAGTTTGGTGCCTTTGGGGCCAGGCTTCAAAATCCACCCTAAACAGCTGATTTGAACTCCTTTCAACACCTGCCACAGAAAGAAAAGAATAACATCATGTGGGGTGTGGCCAGACATTACACAGTAGGCCTCCAAATTGCTCTGCAAACCACAGTGTACTAAGCTAAGTAGTCCGGCTTATCTCCTAAATTTAGAGCTCATTACGCTGCAAAATGACAACTCTGTGCTGACATAAAAGCTGAAAGATTAGTGAAGAAAAAAAATATCCCTTGTTAGTAAAACAAGGACTGCAAAAATTGTATCCTTTCTTGCCCTTTTATAAAAAATAATATTAATAAAGACAGTATAATTCTGTTAGTAAAAAGACATTTCCTCAGGGCGTGTTAGATCAATTGCTAATTACACAGTCAGCTCCAGAGCTGTGGTGCTTTGTATTCTTAAAAAAAATAACCTGCAACTGCCCCCCCCCTCCAGTGCAAAATTTTTTTTATTTTTTTTTTTTGTGCTGTGCATGCAAAAGCTGCTGAAAGCTTCCAGAGCCTGTGAGCCTGGTCCCTTGCTGCCTGGAATGTGATTATTTCACACCCTGGAACACTCAGATTTCTCTCCAAACTGTGTACTAAGAGAAAATGTCAGAGTTTCTTAATAGTTTCAGAGACATGATACGAAAAGACATAAGCAGGTTTTCACACTGTGATAAGAAAGCCAGAAGGAGTCGCTGAGCTCAGATGACTGAATACGAATTATGGGGCCTCACTTTTAAAAACCAAGAGTCAGAACACAGGCTCTGAGCTCTGTATTTCATTGCTTAGGGAGGGAAAAAAATAAATAAATAAATAAATAAGAGTGTCTGCATTTGGTCCTGTGAGCCTGCTGGTTTTGTTTTGTTTTTCTGGTTTTTAGGTTTTGTGTGTGTGTGTTTTGTTTTTTTAAATAAACTTAACATTCACAGAGTAGGGAATTAGCTTTTAGGAAGGCAAAAAAATCAGAGGCAATAATTGAGAACTACACATTACACAGAGAGGGTACCACTGCCTCCTTTTTCTCTGGCATGATTCATTTCATTTTGATGACTGCTTTCCTTTCAATATGTTGCACATCTAGCAATAGTTTTACTAGAAGAAAGTAAATGAAATAATTAGTATCATTAAGGAGGGAAAAATGAGTGCATGGTGGAGGGGAGGGCTGTTCTGCTGATATTTCTACCTTTGGTTGAGATGCTATTTAACCTGCTGCTTGCTGATTTTCCTCTTTATCTGATCACTACTTGAAACACCTAATTGCTATATTTATTACAGTTTTCTTTAACTTGCCATAATTTTATAGAAACTTTTATTTGGCAAAGAGCATTAGCTAACTAGGATTTTCTGAGCATTCTGCTGTTTACACTGCTGCTAATAAGTATTTAATGATCTGAGATTTTGAAGTCATAACTATGCAAATTCTGGCCAAGTCCCTGAAGAACCACAGTTAATTAAAAGCAAAGAAAAAGCAGAAGGTTGGCAACACACTTCCCCATTTTGTGAGATTAAGGCCAATCAGTGTGTTTCAGGCTAAGCAGCACCTTCCCGGCATGGAAGGGCACCACACAGAGACAATTTTGTTTCCTGGGAATAGGGGGGCATTGAAGGCTTGGGGGCTGGTACCTCATATCCTTCAGAGAGCTCCCTTTCCTGGACTGAAATGTGGAGGATGAACTTGGAGCCATAAGTGCTTTCCATGTAAGGACAGAGTTGGTGTTCAGAGGTACGACACAGTGATGCTGCACAGGTTTGAAAAGAGCATGGATGGGTGAATTTGGGAAGCATCATCCCTGAAAGTTTATGGAAAGGGTACATTATCTAAGGAATTATGAGAAGCAGAAATCAAGGACAGTAAATAAGTATCAGAAAGAGAAAGTAAAAGTAATATCTCTGTTAACACCAATACTTTCCAGGCTCCCAGTGTGGAAGCTGCATAAAGCACTCTTGAAGAAGCAACTAGCTAAAAGGCATAGGGAGTGAGAAGAAATGTTCTGCTAAGGGACTATCAAGTTTGACTGAGATCTTCAGCTCTATAAAGATACCAGAAAATCCTCTCCAAAGGCTGCGTAACTACTCAGAAAGCATGCTTTGGAAAAGAAATGAAGATACCAGGAGAGCTGTGCTGCCATACTATAAGTGATACGAAATTTAAAAAGCAAATTTAGGAAGGTTTTTCAGATCGGAAGGACAGTATTTACCCATGATGATGTGTTTTGAAACTAAATTTTGTTTCTTATCATGACAGATTTGCCACATATTATAGACTTAGATTTATATCTATTTCTGAAGAAGATGGACAAGAAATATTCAGCTGAGCTCTTTAGTGGCACACTCTGGCCAGCAGGCAAAAAGGTGATGGAGGAATCTGGTAATAAACTGCTGGCTTGGCCAGCCACATAGGGCATGAGACTTGTGAAACACCAGGCTAATCCTGTGCAGAAATATTAACCAGCATTTCATTAGAAGAATAATTAGGTTTTGGAGAACTGAGAGAGAGACACCAGTCAGGAGATTATTAAATGAAAGAACAAAGGGGAAAGTGATGAAATTAGGAAAAAAAGTTAATTCTACAGAACCTCCATATCAAGAACAAAACTAATCAAGGCACTAAGAGTGGTAAAGAGGAGAAAAATAGTATCGTCTATACACCAGTGCCAGGGGCCTGAGTAATAAAGAGAATAAGAATTGTCCATTTTATGAGTATAAGCAGTCTAAATGGCATTAGGAAAGCCTGCTGGGAAAATATACATGAAAGGAATATTAAAATCAAGGATTTTAAGCTAGCTAGGGAGGCTCAAGTGGACAAAAAGGGAGGGGGAGTAACATACTCTGTCAAAAATAGCATTTTCTAGTACAGAATCAGTGACAATTTGGAAATGAGTACTTATGGATTAATTTTCTGCCATATAAAGTACAGAATTCCTCCTGGCTAGAGAAACTGAGCCTCATAAAACTCAACAGATGAATGCAAGGTCCTGCATCTGTGCTGGACTGACCCGCTGGCCAAGGACTGATGGATAGTGGTGCTGCTGAAAAGGACCTGTTAGTCCTGGGGGACAGCAGGCAACACACAGTCCATGCAAGGGAGGCTGATGACGTACTAAGCTGCACCAACTGGAGTGCAGCTGGGAGGGTTTATCCCTTTTACTTTGCACATCATTTGGAGAGCACATCATCTAGACCACATCTAGAATAGCACACTCATTTCTGGCCCTCCAACAAAGCAAAGGTGTTGATAAACTGGAACAAGTTCAGTAGAGGGGCACTGAGGTGCTCAAGGGTTAGAGCATTTGCCCAGTGAGGAGAGGCTGAAGGATGGGGGCTTGTTCAGCTTGGAGAGGAGATGATTTTTGTGGGACTTAACAGCAGTTCCTTGATACCTGTTAGGCAGTCACTAAAGAGATTAAGCCAGAACCTTCACAGTGTTACATGGCAGGAGACAAGACATAAATGGACATAAATCCAAAAAGGGAAAGGAGGTTCAGACTAGTAACAGTGATACATTAGCAGTGGGGCTGGGGTGAGAAAAGATGGGGCAATCTCTGCGTTTGTGTTGGTTTTCAAGACTTGCCTGGACACCTCTGAGCAACAACTTGAGTTTGCTGTTGACCCTCCTTTGAACAAGAAGATTGGACTTGAGGCTCCAGAAGGCACTTTCCAACCTTGATTACCTATGATCCTATGAATGTGATTAGGTACGTCCAGATCACACTGAAAAACAGCCTGACTAGCTTCTCTTGATATTGGTCTATGAATCATAGAAGAAAAGCATTCTCTTCATCCATCTCTAAGAGTTGAATTTGGGCAATGCACTGGGGGTATTCTAAATCTCGTTGCAAGTTCCCAGCCTTACAAATGACAGAGGATTGCATTCAAGGATGGAAGAAAGAGAGGTTGTCTTTTAAGTGCTTTCTTTTTAAAAAAAAATTATTAAAGAACTTAAACACTTGATTGCATGTGTTACGTACAGATCAAGTAAGATCATCAAAATATTGGATATATTTCATGGATTAGAGATCATATTCATGAAATTGAAATGACACAGAAACAGCCATAGAATTAGAGAACCATTTAAGCTGGTAAAGAACTTTAAGATCCTTGAGTCCAACCATTAATCCAACACTGTGAAGTCCACCACTGCATCATGAGCCAGTCACATCTACGCATCTTTTAAATACCTCCAGGCATCAAAGTGGACAGACTTCAATTCAAGACATGTGCATGACTGTCAAGCAGTGTTTAGGAATATTTATCAGGTATCCAAGAAGCTTCAGTAGAGACAAGAAAGGTGAACAGGCTAGAAAGACAGTACAACATAAGGGAAAGAAAAAGCAGCAACATAATAGCAGCAGAAGGGAAGTTAATAGCAATGAATATAAATTAGGAGATAGAAATTGTAGAAAAATTGTAATAGAACTGAATGAGCACATAAAACTGTACAAGTTAATCCTCTCTGGAACAAGAAAACAGAATTGTCATGAACAGTGTGAAAAACCAGAAAATGTCAGTTAAAAAAAAAGTTCTGTGGGGAAGGTCAGATGAAATATGTACACCGTAGATCATAATGAGCTAACTTCAGCTCCAGCTGTGATCAAGTATTTTAGGCTGTGCCTAAATAGAGACACTGTAAGATAAGCAAGCCTGGACAATTTGTATGCGAAAGTTTTTTTAAAAAAGGCCAGAAGAGATCTGGACCATTACTGATGATTTTTAATTAGACTCCGAAAACTGGGAAAGGATCCAAGGGTCAAAGGAATTCTAATGTTGCACCAGTTACACAGTGATCTCAATGGGCTGACTGGACTGATGCTCATCACAATACAGTAATAAAATCGTCAATATGCTGCTTTGATAGATTATGGATTAAAAGTGGATAATAAAATTAACCATAATCAACAGAAGTTTAGGGAAAAATAGACATCATCAAACTAATATGCTGTAATTTTTTACTAGATTGCAAGTCTGGTTCACACAAGTAATTGTGTTGATATGGCTGGAATGATACAAAATCATCATGACATACATTAGCTGGAGAAAAAACCTGGCTAAGTAACAATCCTCACATGCAACACTAAATGGGAACTCATTTGTGAGAAGATGTACTACTGTAATGCACAATTCTTGCCACTCTGTTCTTTATTTATTTATCACAACCTGACAGAAAACTCAAAAAAGTCACTGATGGATTTTGCAGATGAAGCATATTTTTGGGAGAAGAGAAAAGAAATGAAGAGGACAAGTCAGTGATAGAACAGCATGAACTGCTTTGGAAATGCAAATAATATGTATTCCAATGTGAACAAATGAAAGCAACATATATCTGGGGACAAAGTTTCCTGTTCCTACTAATAGGAAGGTTTTTTCTGTCTTCAGAAGAGGAGACAGGAAAAAAAACCCCAACAAATAAAGCTTGGAGCCAATTAAGAAAGCAGCTGAATTAATTGATAGGGAGATGTCATAAGTGACTGGATGGGATACTGCAATACTTGGCTGCAGGAACCAGGAAATTTCAGGCTGGAATAGAGATGATATTACCACCAAAGGCATTGGAGCAGCTACACAGAGTACCGTGTCTTGTTCTGATGTCCACCACTTTTAAAAGCTGTTTAAGAACACTGAAAGAATATCTCAAAATGCCAGGATATCCAACATACCGTTCCTCTCATCAAAGGCAAGGTCGGGTTGGGATTTGACCACAGCATGAGGTCTACACAGCAAACTCCACAGTGATAATAGAGAGAGGTAAAGACAGGGCATTCTCTGAAAGGTAGACCAGCCTCTCCACAGCCTTTGGGCTCTAAGCAACAAGTAGTTAAGGAAAGATTTTGGGCATATTTTGGGGACACACTTGTAATCACAGTCATCCCCTCTAGCCACGTAGTGAAGTCCTCTCCCCCTTAACCTGCCTATGTACCTACCTACCTATTTACACCAGTAAATTGTATACCAGGACACGTCTCAGGAACGCCACAGAAGAGGGCAAAGACAGACAAAATCCCCACCACAGGAGGTTAATTACAGGGCTTGACTCATGAGAGGCAGAACAACCACTCCCTCTGCGGAATTCATGCCCTCAAGGTCAGGGGGACGCTCAGGCCAGTGAAATAAAGGGATGATGCCTCCCTTCCTAGAGGAACAGTGGCATCATCTCCAATCACACTGGAACACAACTGTCTCACAGGAGGGTGAGCAGGAGAAATTACTCGCACTTTTATTGCTGGAGAACTGCCTGGTTTAAAAAGTTGATGAGTGTGAGCCCAGAAATAAGTGACTCTTCCCCTAAATTCACACACATACAGATTCTGGCTGACATTTCCAATGTGATTAGTGTTCACATTATCTCAACTTTCAACACATAGCAGGCTCTCAACTTTGGGAAGCTACCGTCTGAAGTTGCCTCAGATCAAGCTCTTCAAATGCACCCATCACTGTGGGAAACAAATGATGACAGACAAGACCTAATCACAAACACAGGGGAAAAGGAACTCCCACCAGGACAGTTGGTGATGAGCACAGTCTGCTTGAAACGTCTGGGAACTTGCAACCTCCTGTCACCAGCAAGCAGTTGGAACTGGAGTACTGACAAGCTGAATCTGCAGCCCTGGTTGTTTGTGCACACAAGGCCGTTGGCATTCTTCAAACCAAATTGCCTTGCATGGTTTTAGGAGTTCTGAGAGGAACAATGAGGTAGAGCATTGACTTACAGCTGTTGTTTTGGGTTTTTTTCTAATGCTTTCATTAAAAAACGTGTTGAAGGTGGTTGGGGGAGGGAGTGTTTGAGAGTGGAGAAAGTTCTGGTGATGTCAGCTCCTATTGCCATGGAAACTGAACAGTTTTAGTGACGATGGAGTCTTCCTCCTTGAGCTGCTGGGTTGCGTGGGGAGCAGGGGCAAGCAGGGCAGGGGCACATGAGGGAAATCAGCTAACTAAAACTATAGCTTTTGGCTTTACAAAGAAGTGAGAAAAAACTACAAATGATTCCCTGAACACAATGCTTATGCAACCAAAACACCGTCTTGGGCAATAGCAGCAAATTGTCGTTATGCTCTTTGATAAAACGTGCTGTTGTGCAGTGAGCCAGAGGGAGATAGCTCAGCTGCCCGGGAATGCCCAGCAAAACAGTCCCTTGCCTGCACTTCACTTTTCCATGCTACAGTTTATTCTTCCAACCTTTGCTGCCTTGGTGTTTATTTGAAAAGGGAGAAGGGAAAAGAAAGGGCTGGGAAGCACAGCCCTTGTTCTTGAAACTGAGAGAAGCTGCGTGTACTCTAGGCCGGGCATTACTTCCCAACACCATAGACATTTTCTTAAGAGCCAAGTTTATCACCTCCCTTGAAGAAAATGAGCATCTAGAGAAAACTGATTAGCCTCTGATCAAGATCTAACTCACTGGCGTGGAGAAAACATGTAAGACCTAATGCAGGCTGTCCTCTCTGAGTCAGAAGTCTAAGGCAGCATCTGGACCAGAGTAAGCTGAAGCCATGATCCAGGTGTGGAATCAATAAGGATAAAGCTTGGGGCTTACATTTCAGGTTAAATAAAAGCCTACAGTATGTAAGGGCAAGTTTAAGCCTTGGATTTGATTTAAACAGTGCAGACAATTTTAATGAATTTCAAAGAATAATGAATTAATAACCACAAGCTTTTATAACTCGAAATATGTTATATAGTCATTAGTTCTATATAACTAAATGGAAAAATCTTTCTTTAGCAGAAGTCTTTTGAGATCAGATATTCTAATGAGATTACTATCATTTCAGCCTGACATCTCATGAGGACAATTGCATAGATATCAGGAAACAAATTTCTTTCAGTTTTGGACCTGAAATGAAAAATCCTCCACACTGATTATTTTATATCTAAGGAGTTGATACTAAGTCTCTTTGGCATTGAAAGGAGTTCAGTTATGAGCTTTTTTTCTAGTACTGCTATCAGATGCACAAAAGAGTCTCTCTCTCCTCAAAATTATGCTGGCAGTAGTGACAGTAGGAAATATGTAAATCAAGTATTCTCCCTTCTTGTCTAGGTAGTGTGGATTTCACCTATTTTCTGCATGAAGTACTTGAGCTCACCCTCTTTCATTTAACATTGTCCCACTGATTTCATCATCTCTTCAGACATCACTCACATACCATGCTTGCAGAGACACCAGGCAGAGCAAGACCTTGAGCTCCCAAGCCTTTTACCTCATATGCTGGGGCTCCTGTGCCCACCTGGAGCAGAGTCTTTCTCCCAACACACCGCAGCATATCAACCACACAGAGGAGCACCATGGGCTCCAATGTCCCCCTTTCAAGCATACCAGTTCTTCCCTTTCGTCCTCAAAGTCTGCTCTGCTAGGGTCTTGCTCTCTCTGCGTCCAGTTTCCAGCAATTTTGCCACCAGGAGATCAGAATAGAACATATGATGATCTGGCTTTTCTCATCACCAGGTGTCAGGGGCTTTAACTTTAGCTCACACTCTTCATGTCAGGCCATTTAAAATCAGATGCTAATCACAGCAGGCTCAGCTACAAGAAAGGTTTTCCTATCTCACACATATTGTGTTAATTCAGAAAAGCCTACAGCTTTCATCTACCTGTCCTCCTTTCATGCACTACCTAGCCGAGAATCAGCCTTCAAACTTTTACAACTGCTCTGAATCTGAAACTCTCTGCTCCTCCCAGAAGCAAACAATGATATGCCCCTCTAGAGGGAATGACTTTCAAGCCTTGCTGTAGAAGAACTGCGTCAAAAGCAAATATAAAGACAGTGCTGCTCCACACCACAGGGGAAAACTGCAAAGTGAGCTCAAAATCACTGCTGGCTCAGTCAGTAATACATGCACTTCCAGACAACAGTGGATGCTAGTAATTCCTTGCTGGGAGGAAGAGAAAAGTAAGGGTTTCTCTCTGAAAAAATATTAACTTTTTTACAGTGAGAACAGCAATGTTACATATTTATTTCTGACCTTTTATTGTTATTATTATGCTACAAGGCATACTAATTGAAAATTAGAATTCAAAAAAAACCACATTCCACTGGTATCAGAAATGGACATTTTGCTGTCATTCAAAAGGTAAATCCTGTTAGACTTTCCACTTCATACTTGCAGAGGGGAAAAAATCAGAGCTTCACCATAGCAACTTTGTTGTAAAAAACACTCAAATGTCAGCTTGTCCTGATAGTACTGTGGATAACCCTGGTGCAATACAAAGGCAAAAAGCTCTGAGTAACAAAAATTACATTCCTACCTTTGAAACACTGCTGCTGGAAACAGAAACCTGGTAAAGGTTACAGCTCCTCTACTCAGACATTTTAAAAACAAAGCAAAAAANGGGTTAGCTCTTCAGCTGATACAAATAACACCTTCTGCTGAAGTTGTGCTAGACAGGTGGCTGCACATCAGCTGGGGAGCTAAGCTACGCTACCTTGTCTACTGTTTCTTCCATAGACTGCTAACCCCAGCGTGCCTGATTCCAGTTCGGGAGATGTACTGGAGTACCAGCGGAGTAGAAACTTCCCCCTCAGTTATGTCATTTCTGTTCTATGCAAGACTCTAGTAAACACAGAACAAATAAACCCAGAAACTATCAACCTACCCAGCCATGACAATGAAGAAATCCAATCGGTTCCAGGTATCTCCAAGGTAACACTTCTTGCCGAAGATCCCCAGGGCAACCATCTTTAAGACCATTTCCATGGCAAAGAAGATGAAGATGAAATCATCAAATACCTGCCAAACAGAAACCCAAGAGCATGTCTGATAAGCGTTCCCAGCCTTTGACTTTAAAACCCAGAATGCGACATAAATACAGATTTAAGTACTTCTGAAAATGAGTTAGAGGGGATGGAAAAGCTTCTCCCATGCAGCCCTGGCATCATAGCTTCCTGCTGCTCAAGTTCACAGAAGGTTTCTGTAGGTTTTTCTTCCCCTATAGGTGAAATAATTGATGCAGATTCAGAGACTCCTTAAACAGACTTGAAAGGAGGTGTTGGCTCAGCATCAGCAGGTCCAAACCCATCCAGAAAAACACTGTTCTTCCAAGGTCCCCCAGGAGGGACGACTCATCACCCTGCTGCAAATGGCTGAGCTGAGGACATAGTGCAGCTTCATGCAGAGTTTGAAGAGCACATACCAATCACAGATAAAAGCTTCAGATATCTGAAAGTCTTAGCCACAACAATACTATGGATGACACTCCTTGCTGTCATCTTCTTTGGGGAAGCAGCAAGCACAGCTAGCTGGATGTACTCACGGCCCTTCTAAGTGTTCCTGTTATTTCCTCTCCCTTTGGGCATCCTGAATGCGATAGCACCTGTTGAATCAGTAATACACTTGGCTCCTCAGCAGAGCAGTGAATGCAATTGGGGCTGCTATTCTTTCCTGCCTGCCTCTCCCTGGCTGAACCCTGAGCTATATATCCTGTAACTGCCTACATCAGGAAACGCCTGCTTGTGTGCAGGATCCGGAGGATTAGCAGCTGTTCTGTACTGCATGGTCACAGGTAGACTTCATTCGTTCTCTTTCTCACCCCATTCCCCTCCTCAAAGCAAGCTTTTGTCACCTTACAACAGGATAGCTTACTGCCAGGGACAACCTTGCCAACCTCTCTGGGAAGGTATTGCCCACACGCTGAAGGAAAGCATGCGTGAAAATTTGTGACTTGGACTGAAGCACCATCACAACAAGAAGGAAGACCTCTTACCTGCAAGATTTTACACCTGTCAGAAAGGCAGTCCATATCCTCACATGGCTGGTACATTCCCAGGGTAACGCAGTTTAGCAAAATCACCATCATGCTGACACACTCGAACCAGGTGGAAAAGAGTCAAGGAGAATTTCTGGAAAAGCATCATGACTGAGATAATCTTGCTCTAGACTTGAAGTAACAAGATAGGAAGATTAAGTGAAAGAAGTGCTGGAAAGCTGATTTATTATATTCTTACACTTTCGCCCCTCAGTTCATCCCTACTCCACTCTTTGATTAAGCCAAAACTCTCTTTAAAAAGGGAAAGTAGAGGTAGCACGAAAGACCTAGGGCATTTATACAAGTCAAATTATTGCTATGTTTAAACAGATGCTTGTTCCTCTCCAGCTGGTTTGCTGAGCCTTTCCCCTCATTGGTTTACCGAATCTTCCAAATACGTGGAAGAGACTTTCCATGGTGACCTGTACCAAAATGCATCAGAGACCTTTAAGATCTAAGGATCTAAATCAAAGTGGATGAACTGAGGTCTATTTAATCCCAGTGATTATTGCCCTGCTGGGAAGGGGGTACAACACAAGGCTGGAAGTCTCCCTCTTCCCTTCTACCAAGAACTTAGGGGTAAAGAGTTTCCAATGCTCCATCTGGTTATTCTGCTTCCAGCAGTAACCCACCATGGGTAAAACTCCACGATGTGCCTAAGTTATCTAGTAACTATGGGGAGAAATTGCATTTCTGACCCCAGCTGGTGATCTGTTTATGGCCTAAAGCATGAGGATTGATAGCCCTTATAATTGTTTTCTCAGCTACACTTGTGTCCCTGCAGATGCTTTGAATTCATTTGAATCCTTTGTTGATAATCTTGCTAAAATATCTACTTTGATAGTAGTTGGCCGCCCTGAGCTACATTTGCTAATTATACTTTACATTAAAAATTGTTCCCTCCTATTTATTTTTAATTTGTTGCCTTTTCATTTCATCAAGTGCCACTTCATATTAGAGAAGAGGATGAAAATGGTGTACCTGTCTGACCTTTTCTGTGCTTTCCACACCCTCTATCTGCCCTCTCTTTACCATCCCTCCTCCTTAAAACTGAAGGAGTCTTAAGGCCTGATAGGCACTTATCCAAGAACTCATTTACAGCATTTTAGCTCTGAAAGTGGGCATGTTTCTGTGGTACTTTTCCAATGTTCCCGTTGTAAAGTGGTGATGTGGAGCTAATGAGAGTAGACCTCCAACCTCTGGCAGAACCATCATTCTTGGGTATTTTATACACCTCACAGCAACATATCTGCCCAGTTTGCACTGTCAGACAACTTTATTCTATCTTTATTTCAATAATGAAATCCATGAAATTTTCCACTTAAATTAAAATACAATCTGCTGAGTGCTTCCTTTTTCAGTCCTTGCAGTACTGCATCTAAAAACAGTGGCCTGTATCTCTGATCACTGCTGAAAGACATTCAACAACTATGGTTTGTTCTGAGCAAGTCTTCCATGCTCATTCTCTGACAGTGATTTATGACTAACCTGCACAATCTGATCTAGAAGATTATTAATTCTTTCTCTTCTCCCCCAGCCATTTTTTGGTGAGCTACATTCAGTTGCAAAATCAGACAAGAGCAGGGCACTAGTTCTACTGTGCCAATTATGTTATAAGGTGATTTCAAGAATGTGTTATCACTATACCTCCCAAAGTTTATCCCAAGTGCTGTACAAAGTAATGCACACAGAGGCCACCCTTGATGTAGGCTGGCTTCAAAACCAGAGACCTTTTCTGAGAAGACAGTGCCAAAAGGGGGGCAAAAATATAGTAGTTGCCCTCAGGGGTCTATACAACACAACTTCAGCTTTCCACCTTCCTCTTTCTTATAAGTTTCTTTAATGATCTGATCCAAAGACCAAATTGCCTTGGAAAGCAATTTGAGGGGTTTCCATTAGCTTACACAGGTTTTTCAGATAAGACTGCAATTCTCCTTCAGACTCTTCAAAATCTATTTGGCATCATTGTTCACAGAATTACAGAACCACAGAATAGTTGAGGTTGGAAGGGCCTTGGGAGGTTATCTTGTCCGACTCCCCTGCTCAAAGTAGCATCAACTACAGCAGATTGTTCAAGGTCACATAGTTGGAGTTTGAATATCTCCAAGTATAGAAGCACTGGAACCTCTCTGGGCAACCTGCTCCGGCATTTGACTATTTACACATAGAAAAAGTGTTTTCTTATGTTTAAATAGGACATCCCACTATTCAGGCTATGTTCATTGCTTCTTGCCCTGTCACTGGGCACAACTGAGCAGTCTGTGTCCTTTAGTCCTCCCATCAGGTATTGATACAAATAGATAAGGTCTCCCTGAGCCTTCTCTCCTCCAGGCTGAGCAGTTCCAGCTCCAGCAGTCTCTCCCTTTTTCAGGGAGAGGTGTTTTGACAGTTACTGGAAAGGCAGCACCAGTGAAGTGCTGGTGAAGGGAGCAACTCTGAAGGACATTCATGGCAAGGGGCCATGAGTGTCAGAGTGGGCTGAGCCAATGGTTGCAAAAGCCCCTCTCCTTAGGCATAAAGAAGTTAGAAGATGTATGGACAAAACCAGGGCTTTAGAACAGCTTTGGATGAAATTAATATACAAAAAAATGAAAAGCAGGAATTGTTTTAAAAGCCAAAGTGGTTTTTTTTATTCTTCAGAAAACATGACGCAAGAGAACTGACGGCAAAGAGTACTACTGCAGCCAAACTCAGGAAATTCAGGCAAAGGGGCTGAAAGTCAGGAGTTTTTATTTAACACAGATCTACACTTCCATGCACGTGCTTTGGCAGCAGCACTGTATGGATGGTTCCATGCTCCTTTCACTCCTCTTGCAGTGTCCCCCACCAAGAACATGCAGACCAGGGCAGGGTGCCAGAGGGCAACTGGCAAGACCCCAAAGCACAAGACCTGACCAGTCATAGCAAATGCTCCCAAAAAGGCTGAAACTTAGGCCAGATGTGCAAGGCCCTCATCTTCTTGTTAAAAAAGCTGTGGCTGTCTACACAATTTCTTCTTCCCTGCCTTTTGGATATCAGCTCTCAAAGTTTGCCAGCATTGTCTACGCTTCCCAAGAATGGTGCTGGATTGCTGGCCATTCCTAGGCTATCAAAGTGATATTAGGAAAAGCCACTACCTCGCTGCTTTCCTTTTGGAGCAGTTGGGAACCCTGAAAAAGCCCATCTAACTTGCAGCAGAAAGGAAGAAAGTACAAGGAGAAAACCAGAGCATCTCCTGCCCCAAGTCAAGAGGGGTTGCTGCCTGCTTGGGTTGGTTGAGGGGGTAATTAGAAGTACCTGCTGCCTTCAATCTGTCACTGCTCTCAACCATAGCTACTGCCTCCTGTCACCACAGCAACAGCCTGCAGCCAGGTTTATCATCTTTCTCTTGGTGATGCCTCCCATCTCCCACATCCCTCAGCCCCCTCCTTTTCACTGTGCCTGAGCCTGTAATTAATTGCAGCTGCTGACAAAGCCAGTCTTCATAATCTGCATCATTCAGTCAGAAGTTTCATTATTAATTAACTTCTTTCGAAGTTTAAATCTCCTAATTACAAGCGAACCCATGCACATGTTCTCCCCACCCCAGCCCTTCCTCACTGCTGTTCTCCCTTCCCACAGCCTCACTCCCAGCAACTTTCCCTGTGAGATTTCAGGCCTCCAGCAGGTTTTAAAAACTAAAAGATGACACACTCAATTTTTGCCCATTCTGGTCAGCTCCTCTCCTTGGCCACCAAAAGGTGTCTCAGAGGAAGGTTCCAGAAAATCTGCAGCAATCTGCTGTGTTATAACTTGCCCTTAAAGAGAGGGTTTTCCCCTAACACTGACAGTTCACAGCTGATTCAAGCCCTTTCAGATAAAAGGGTCATGGCCCTCATTTGAAAAACAGAAGAACAATAAAAAGTATTTCCTGACTCCTTTAACCATGGACTATTCTCCTTGTAAAAGACCTACTAAGCTCTTGGTTTCACTACTATCTTGTGACATCAAGACCCATATCTAGACTAACTACATTTTGACTAAAAGACTTGTGCTGGTTCTGTAGTTGGTGCCTGCCTGTGGCAACAACACTTTTCTTTGGTGCTGGGTGCCATCCCTGTCCTTCTACGCCCTGAGCAGCACCTCGCCTGAGCAACTGCTGGCCAGACCACCATGTCTTCCAATGGACAGGGCAGGTCTGGGATAGGGAGAGACTCAAGAGAGATATGCATCACCAGCACACACTAGGAGAGACCCTTAATTCACCCCAAACCATCTGGCACATGCCAAAAAATACAAACTGCAAGACAGTTAAGAAGATACACAGGTGTTTCTGGGAGCTGGGCATATTGTGGTAGTGCTTGATAACACGACTATGCATAATGGAAGATGATGTTAGAAACAGATGATGGGAGACACGCAAAGATTTTGGGCTTGATTCCTGAATGACAAATAGCAGAAGCAACGTCTGCTATGTTGGAGCTGTAAATAGCTTGCACCTAAAAAGCTGAATACTGAATACAATGTCCTTGGGATTAGCCTTAAGCTCTATTTTCTATCACTGACAAAAATACAACAGAGCAAAATAAAACAGTACTTTTGGGTCCCCTCTCCTCTTCCTCCGTCATCACCTGAGCAGTAAGAGTACAACCAGGCACAAAGAGCTCCCTACTGGCTGGCAATCCTAAAACCACGGAAAATACATAAGCTTTGCAAACATGACAATCCCTCGGTCCTTCCTATTGGTGTCCACAAACCACTCCTAGCATGTGCCTTGTGCCAGTTAAGGTCCTGAATATCTCAGACCTGCTTAACCTTCAGTAGAAATGCCAGAGTAAAAGCACTTACAGCGAGGCAGAAAAGCCAGCCCTGTGGTAGGGTTAATCACGGTAGAACCTGTCCCTGACCCAAAATGGAGAGAAGAGCAGTTCAGTGACTGCAGTGGAAACATGAAGCCTTGTGAAACACATCCCAAACACCAGCCACCCATTCATATACCTCTTTGTGGCCTCCCACCTCTGAGCTGGTGCCAGGCAGGCTCAGCTGAGGGCAATTTGTGGGTAAAAGATTGCATCTCCATCACTCCTCTCTGCCTCCCCTTCGGTCTTCTTTCCACCTGCCACTCATCCCACCAACCTTCCCACCAGCTAAATGGCTTCACCCTGTCATTCCAGGCTGCAGTGATTACATTTTCTTTCCCTTGTTCTTGAAATGAGCTAAGGACAGAGCTGTGTTCCTTCCTTGCTTTCCTTGCCTGCTTTTTGACTGTCCTGCAAGAAGCCAGGAGGATGCTGTACCTGCAACAGGACAGTTGATGTTTCATTTAGAGTGGAAGGAGTGATTTGTTGTGAAGATCAGAGAAACAAGTAGCTCCAAGGAAGGAAGTGCTCATTTTCTCTACCTCATTTCTGTTATCTTTTGCAAAATTCTCTCACAGGCAAATTTAATTTTTTGCCCCCTCCTACTTTTCCTTATCACCACTTAGCTTTTGTGGTTTTTTGTTTCTATGTTGATACACAGGAGTTTCATTGTCTTTTTTTTTTTTGTCTTTTTCTACAAAACAAGCTGACGGATTCAACAGGGTTCTTTCTCTTCAGCCTCAATCTGCTAAGCTAACTCACTAGAAAAAGTTGAATGTAACACTTAATGTTCACTCAAAGAAAAATACCTCTCAAAATGTGTTTGTGTTCAAATAGATCAAAACAATCAAAACATTTCTCAGAACAAAAAGCTTTAAAAATCCTATTTTGGAAAGACTGAAGCATTTCTTTTTTGTCTTTTTTTAGAGCAAAGCATTACAGAAAAAAGGTTGTGTTTTTTTGACCTACATAGAAGACTGGTTTTGAGTTCTGAGTCCATTGGAAATTAAATGTCAACACCCAGCATTGCAATGCTGGGGGATTTCATGGTGACCAAGCCACAAGGAGCAATTTATAAAGCCTTTTTGCAATCACTCAAGGTAGGTGTGCTCTGGGCATTCCCATGTCACGTAATGTTCTACATGTTTGCTTTCATCACATCATCGTTTACACACTCCTCTGATGAAAGAGGAGCACCTGAACTTTAAACACCTGACATACGCATCACTAAGGTCTTCAAGTCTTCAATAATATTGATGCCAAAGGAAGGACTTTAATGCTGCCAACCACAGCAAGACTTATGTGTTGATTTGAGAGGCACTAGGGAAGGCTTTAACTTGTGATGGTGTTACTGGGAGGCCGTATGGAGATTTTAAATGTTTGGCAATGCTTCTATGTTTCCACCATTTGGGAGGGACTCTCCATCAAGAAGAGACTTGAAAAGACAGAGACTATGGTATCCATGTTAAATCACATAAACCCCAACAAAACAAAGCACCATAGGTCAGCATCTCTGATGTAACTTCCAAGGACTGCTCAGAAAGTGGGTCCTGTATGAGGCTATAGAGGTTTTTGGCTGCATAGCTCAGTTTTCATTAGGCTCTAATTTTAATTTGAATTTAAGTCAGTTGTTTCTTATGCACCACATCATATTCCCCTGCAGAGTTAGGCAAGGATTGAAGATGACTTTTGGAAAGTGTTTTTTTGTTGTTTTTGTTTGTTTGTTTTTGTTGTTGATGGTTTGTTGGTTGGTTGGTTTTGGTTTTTTGGGGGTTTTTATCGGTGTGTGTTTTTTTGTTGTTTTTTTTATTATTATTATTAGAGAAATAAAATGAAGCAAATCTCTCCTCTCTTAAAACTCTTTCCATAGTGATTTACTCAGATCTTCTAACTGCATCCATTAAACTCTCAAGTTCAGTAAAAACAAAAAGAGAAAAAAATTTTCTGTCAGGAAAAACATACAATTAAGATTAAGAAGCTCAGAAGGAATCTGAAGAACAAATAAACAGATGTACTAACACAATGAGACAGATATTCCAGAAATGGGAAGACAATGGAAGGTCTCTGACCTAGTGTAGGGCCACAACAGGCCACAGAAGGCCCCTAATCAAATGGGGGTTGCAGGGAGAAAGTAAGGCTTCTTTAAGATGCTTTTCACAACAACAACCCCAGGACTCACTGGTACTAAAACCATCACAAGTTACACCAAGAATTCTGGCTGGCTGTCACAGCACCTGGATGGATATACCTTGGTCTTCTAAAGCAACCTGGTGTTTTCCACAGAAGAATTATGCAGATCCACTGTTAATTATTCAAATATCTCACAAATACCATGCATCTTCATCAGCTACACAGCCCTGCTATTAATGATTACCTCCTACCTGTAGCAGCTGAGCCCCAGAGCCTCTTGACTGATAATGACCCACCTCCAAATTGCATTTAGCTTTCAGGGTGCAACAGAGCATCTGTTTAACAGAGTGTATCATTCCTACAGAGCTGTTTACTATAGAAACCATGGAAAAAATATAGTACCTAGAAAAAAAACCCACCCGAGAATCTTTTTTTAGGTCAGAAGAAAGTAATTACCCAAATTTAAACTTAAGCAGGGTATTAGAGGTAATGACTGTTCCTGGAGAAAGAGCTTTTTAATATCCTCAGATGGCTGGGATTGTGGCTGCCTGTCTTTCTTGCCAGGAAAGCAATACTCCACCATGCTGTGGAAGCAGTTCAAGACTGACTTGAGGAATCACACCTCCCGCTGACTCCCAAATGGTGCCTCCTGCAGCATTCTGGCTCTGCCTTGGAGACTGCCATCCAAAATCTGACCCAGCTTCACATTAGGAGCTTCAACAAGGCCACAGTATGAGGCAATAGGATTGCAGCTTGGAACATTATTGTGCTATATGACAACTGAAAGAATTTTGCTCCACATTCTCCTAGTCGAAGTGGCAGTTTTAGCAGTTGCTTCCTGCTGCAGATGGAGCTGTAGGGGTAACAGACACTAGAGAAGGACCACCTGAGGAAACCCCCATAACCACAAAACCAGGGTCCAAACTTTAAAGTCCTTACTGCTTATTGCTATTTCACTTAGCAGAGACAATTCCCTAGTGGCATCAGTGGTAAAATAGAGACCTTAGAAGAGTTAGTCTTTGATTTTGGACTCAGACCTCTGCTCTAGAGAAGAGCTGAAGTTGGCAGGCCAAAACAGGAAGGAATTTGCAGTCCGGGCTTGATTTGAATTAGTAATGTGCTCCAGAGTGAAAAAATCTGAATTTGAACAGTGCAGCTGAATGCTCTGATAAATATATATGTCCCATCATGTATGACCCCAGGAAGTGACAGGATCAGAGAGACTGGTGAAGTTACCATTCTCAAACCAGAGCCTGAGCCATTGAGGTTGGGATGAGTGTTGACTTTTTATCAGATTTAATCTATATGTGGTCAAGCCCACTTGGTGGAAATTTCTTTCCAAAATGTAAAAACAGTGTTTTGAAATGAAAAAAAAAGGAAAAAAAAATTCTCAATCCTCCCTCTACTTCTGTGCTTCATTGCCCGGCCTCCCAGCAACCCCATCCAAAATCGTGTAAGTCTTCTATAGCATTTGTCAAACTAAAGCAACAGTCCTAACTTGTTTGGTAGTACTGAAGTCCCTTCTTTTGCCTTCATATCATGATAGGTTTGAACGAGGTCCTTATCTTGACTGGGCCTGCTAGATATAACCACTAAATAAATACAGACCCATAATAGCAGTGTTTGTGTGGCCCAACTTCAAGAAAGGGAGAGGAAAGAACTAGTGATGATGGATTTGGGAGGGCAGGGAAGAGAGGAAAAAAGAAAAGCCTTGCTTTTATCCCTCCCTACTGCCCCTAATGTTTTCTGGTTTGTCTGGTTTTTTTTCTTCTGCCTTGGCATCTCTCTTTTGCTTTCCAGATCTCTCTTTCCCCACTCTACCAAAAAGAAATGCTTAGATATTTGGAATGAAACAGCATAAAGAGGGGAATAAGTGTTTCTTCAGGAACAAGGAACAAAGGCCAAGGTTTTGGAAGATATGCAGGTCCTTAAGAGTGCATGGGAACATATTGGGACATTTTACAGCATATAGATCCCTGCCTCCCCATTGATATTGGCAAGACCATGTTGTGTCCCTCGAACCTACGAGATGAGCTCTCTAGTAGCTCACAAACTCGAACAGGTGAAAAGAGGACACACATAAAACAAGGACAGTTGGCTGTACAGTGTCCTGCAGGATCTAAAGCAAGGTCAATTCCTTCCATTTCCAGCACAACTCTCACCATCCCAGTAAAAGGTTATCTTCTCATCTTATTTTTTAATGCTTTATAGGTGCAGGGTTTGTTCTCTTGTTGTTGGTTTAAGGCTTAGTGGGCCTTGGGAAATAGTCTGTGGAGAATGAAGATATTTCAAAGAATTCATGAAAAGGTGCTGCTCTGCAGCTGCCTGTCAACTGCCCAGGTTTGGAGGACTGGGAGTCACCTCCCCAAGACTAGAGGGAGAGACATGTGGAGGGCAGACAGATGTGGGTCCTGCATACTGAACTTTACTGCAAATACAAAGGAATGATGGAAATATTTGTCTTTGAATAAGATCCTGTTTCCATGGAAAGAGAAAAGAGTAGCAGAAGCCTCACCAGCCCTGAAGGTCTAAAGCCCACCTAACGCTCATTGGGTTCCTGTTCCTTTTTCTTGCACTGGTCTCTCTGTTCATAATTGCTGTCTTTCTAGTCCATACTAGTTTTCAGATGTTAAGGATTGCTTTTTCCACTCTTTGCAGCTTCCCACCTATCCCTGTCAAATGTCACATGAGTTTAAGCTGAGCTTACAGGGACGTACAACTCAAATATGTCTGAAGGGAGTACAGAGCACCTTTAATAAAAGGCCACCTTGCCTTACAGGAACGTGAAGATAACAATGAAAGTACAAAGGACAGGTTATGGATCTTCTCACAGTTTTAAGAGGTGTGTGTGCCCTTCTGAACAAGGGCTCTGCTCTCTGCAAGTGTCAGGGCAGTGCCCTGTACTCCAGCACATCACTTGGTGAGGGATGTGGAAATGAGCACCTTACTCCTTCAGACAGCCAGTTTCCAAGGCTAAATTATCCTAGAGGGTACTCTGACTCCCTTAGCAGTACTGCATTGGAGGGACAGAAAGACAGGATAAAGCCACTTTGCCTTTCTCCCCTCTCCCTGCTAGGTGATGCTTTCAGTGGATACAGCATCACTAAATCCTATGCTTGCTGCTTAGCTTAGCAGGCTTTTCTGATGAGTGCTTCAGTACAGAAAAGAAAGTCATGTGGTGACAAAGCTTTGCAGCAGAGTAAATAAAGATTAATTCAGAAGTGTTGGGAGTGCTCAGTAAGGTCACTCAGAAGAAATTGCATACAGTCTAAGTAAAACATAGGGCAATAACAGAAAAGAGCTGGGTATGAGCTCCTGTTGGTTTTTTCATTATTGGCTGTAATTTAAACAATTTTCAGAGTTGAAGTTGCCACCACCCCATATTTTGAATGCACATTTTTCCCCTGACAGTTTTTATTTTTTGAAGGCTTGTAGCTGGCCCCTCTACCCTGGTTCCCAGAATATGCTGCAAGAACTGGCACTGATGGCCTACAGGACACGTGCCTGTAGAAAAGACTGATTGCAAGTGACTGAGCCAATCTGTCTCAGCAGATAACTGGAAGCTAGGAGCTTCAGCCAACATGCAGGATCACAGCAGCTGCTGGCACCTCCTCAAGGACACAAATGGGCTATGGATAAGCTCCTGGAAAGGAAGGTCCTGTTGTATCTGTGTGGCAGAGGTACCTGTGAAGGGTAGGAATGATTTTCATTATTTAAGCTTCTCCTCTGAGGAGGAAAAGGGACCCTGTGGTGGATGAGCAGATGTGTCAGCGCTCCTTGTACATCTGGTCTCTTTCTCTTCTGCCCCTCATCTTACATCCTGCAACAAAGAGCAGTCAGTGGAAATGAGATTATATAAATTGTATAATGCTTTTCTTCCAAACACTGTGTAAACTTTCATTACATTCCTTAAATTAACACATCTACCCCTTAAGGTACCTAAATACTTCATCTTTGTTACTGATAAGAAGGCAAGCAGAAGAGGAACTGGTTCTTTTAAAAGTGTCCCCTGGTTTGGGTTTTCCAATGCACAAGCATCATAGAAACTGGTTCTCAGGAGTGTGTAATACTCTTAATTTCTAATACGGCCAACAGGATTCGTGAAGCTCCAAGTTTCTGGCTCCCAACATTTCAAGTCATGTGGCAAAAATCAGAGTTCACTTAAAAAACAAACAAACAAACAAACCAAAAAACCCAAAAAACATTACCCAGCAATAACACAGTAAGCCAGTGCCTGAGACCGCATTAAGATTCAGGTGTGCCTGACACCCAATACATGTTCACTGAAGACCTCAGCTTTCTGGCTGGTTGACAGATTGCACCATGCCAGGGAAAGGAGCCAACGTGACTCATGCTCAATCACTGCGATGTCGACAGAATTGAGTGCTGTTTTAGGGGGAGGTTAAATGCTGTGAATGTGCTAAGCATTATCAATATTAAAATATTATTAGTATTATTATGAGGTATGTCCACGTGTCCTAGATGATGGTAGTCAAGATCAAATTATGCAAAATGTTACATAAACATGCAGTGAAGCATGCTGCCTGCTCCAAAGAGTTTTTAATCTAACTGAACAGGACAGGCTAACGATGCATTATGATCCCTGCTTTGCACACAAGAAGCAAGAGAACAGAGAAATGAGCGCATTTACCCAAGGGCAGACAGGAGACATGGGGCACAGCTGGGAACTGAGCAAGAGTCTCCCAAATTCTTCTCCAGCATCTTTGACCTAAGATCATTCTCTGTCTCAACTACAACTGCATTTGATGAGGACAGTGCTCACATGGCTTTCCCATACCTCTTTCCTGAGAACAATGGGAAAGGTCTCTAAGTTCCAATTTGTAGAGGCAAGTAATGTATTGCATACAGATTACCATAAATGTAGGATCCCCTAGCACCCAGAGAGGTCTCTGGCTGTTCAGGTGTGCAGTGGATGGACAGGCAAGAGCCAGAAGACACAAGCTCTTTATCTCCATCTTCCATTGATACCTCCAATTGGGACCTCAAGATAAAATTCAGCCCATAGATAGTTATGATAGTTTAACATTAAAGCCAGTCTAAAACTCACACATCTTTCTCTTTTCCCATCTGCCAGAGAATTTGCTACCTCCTAAGGACACTTCAGGTTTCTTTAATAAAAGCATGCTGTATCATGCTGTATAAGCACAAGTTGTCAACATGTTGACTGCAGAACAGCCATCTCGGAAAAAGGCAGCTCCTACACAGCATGTTGCTAATAGTACAGGCTAGCTAAAGTCTCCATCATCAGTACAGCAGAGTTCTGTTGCCTCTTTGAGGTCTTTCTGCCTGTTGTATTCGTCACCTCTCTTCAGAATTAGGACTGGTACCACATTTGTATTCCTCTGACCTATTTGTTTTCATATAGATTCAACTTCACATTCTATTTATTCTAGAGTTTTTGACAGCCTCTGAAAATACATGCTTCTTCTTATTTACAGTCCAAATTATTTTTCCCTGCTGTTTCCAGTCACAATCTGTGGATGTGCATTAAACCCATTTTATTATGGACATACCAGTTGCAGTTTTGCCCATCACCCCATCCTTTCTAGCCACACCAAGAATTTCACTTTCTCTCTTCAGAGTCTCTTATGAGCCTATTGGTTTTGTTTTAACTTTTAACAACCATCCCCAATTCTGTGTGATTCTGCAGGATCTGCTCCCTTATTGGATTACTCCTCAGACTTCTCACACACATCCATCTTCTGTCACGTTAATCAGTGAGCACCAAAGGATCATATGCATTTCCATTGTGCTCTGCAGGTTCCATTACCTTCCATAGTCAACTAACCTCAGATTGCTGCCTCCTCTCCATAGTACATACTGATTCAATACTGCCCGCTCCAAAGTATCCCTGCCCACAGCAGGCAGGTTGAAACTAGATGGCCTTTAAGGTCACTTCCAACTCAAACCATTCTATGATTCTACTGAGGGTGGTGAGGCACTGGAGCTGGTTGCCCAGAGAAGGACTCCCATCCCTAGAAGTCTTCATGGTCAAGTTGGATGAGTCTCTGAGCAACCTCAACTAGTAAAAGGTGTCCCTGCCTATGCCAGATATGTTGGAACAAGTGTGAGGTCCCTTTCAACTCAAAGTATTCTATGATACTTAACTATGTCATTTCCAGCAGAATGCTTCCCTTTCAGTTATAGCAACAAAGAGACTTTGCCATGAAGATGGAATAAAGATGATTGTTTTGCTAGGACATAGCTAGGACAAAACGCTGGTGAGCAGAGTACAAAACTCAGTCATCTTCCCCTACCCCAGAGGACAGGGCTCAAGGGTCTCAGCAGCCTGAAAAGGTCTACTGCAGGGAAGGCTCTGTCATGATGCAGACATTTCAGCCCCTGGATCACTATATCACCAAGGCAAAGAGACACCAAATTATTGATAACCTGCCCAGCTGAGCAAGATGAGACCTTGACAATGAGGAGAACCAGGGACCAGATATACGTGACAAGTTCATTCTTTGTAGATTAGGATGGCTGATTCATGCCCAGTGCAGCCCTGTCAAAGGGCCCATCAGGAGCAGTAGCTTCATGTACTGTTCTCCAAGTAACATACTACTAGACTCAGGAGACCTGCAGCTGGCAGAGCCAGCCATCAACTTCTCAAGTTTATTCTCCAAACCCTCAGATATAGCATCTTTTTTCAAACAGATTTAGCAGTGACTTAAAGCTCATCTTCTCTACACAATCTTTTTTTTCAGCTGACAATGATTTTTGCTGTCCAGATACAATCAGACATAGAGCCAGAGGTGTACTAGAAAAGACTATCATAGAAGCTTTAGCTCTAGGCTTTCCTGCTAATAATCTACCCTTATATTTCAAGACTTACTTCCTACAGATTGTTATATACCTGACAGTAAGCTATACCATAACCACAGGATCCTTCATAGCTGTCTTTAATGTACTCATATACCTTGTGTGATTTGACACCCTTGTATCCAGAAGGCAAATCACTTCACACATCTTATGGCCATCACACATCCAGCTGTCTGCATGGCAGTCAACAGAATTATCTCCTCCCCCTGTAACCTGTTTGCACATCACACGTGCTCAGCCTACACAGCCAACATATAGTAACTATCAAAGGCGAACCAGAAGCTGTCTGCACTCCTGCAAGGCCAACATCTCAAACTCAGAATGTCTTCTCACTGGGAAAGCAGCACAGATGCAAACTGACAGTTTGCATCCTCATCATCACAAGTTCATCCTCATCACCACAATCAGCAAGGATGGGAGTTCAGGAAAGTTGGAAATTGGAGGGAAGAAGACCCTTCCTCTAGTCACATGTCTAATAACTCTGCTGACCAGATGCGCTTCTTCAAGCAGAAGTAGACCACAGGCCTCCTCTGTCCCACTTCAGCTTTTCTGGAAATGACAACTTGGCAATGACAGGACTTGACAAGAAATGTGAAAAAAAGGGCAGAAAACAAGAGTTTTCTTGCAGACGCCTGAGGGGTGAGAAGTAATTTCTGGAACCTGTGTCCCAAGCACCCCCAATTTTGCTGCCAGAACACACACTGCTTCACGTGCCCATTCCCATGGGATGCCATGCTGTGTAGGAAGGATGTCTGTTTTGATCTGAGTCAGGTAAGGGTCAAAAACATTTTCCGTCAGATAGCTGTAGTCACCATTTGTCAGTGAGGAGGAAAAAGGATGGTCCCACCATAGCACCTCTTTGAAAAAGGAGAAAACTCCTCTGCATCACTGTTTTTTTCTGGAAGAGGAGTTGCCATACCTTTTCCTACGGCAGGAGACTGAAGCAGGAGGCATCTGCGCCTCCACAACATGTAAAGCACAGCCTCCTCTTAGGCACGCTTTGAGCACCCACTTAGCTTCACCACATTTAAAAGGCTTTCATATTTATGACAGTGAGTGGAAGGAAAAGAAAAACCAGAGCGTAGGTCAGGATAGTAAAAACAGACTTGGCACGCCTGGAGGAGACAGCCACTGTGGACCCACAGTAAATCTCAAAAAGCAACAGCAAAAAAGCTCCCATCACTTTCCCAGAAAGAACAGCCTGTCCCTAAAGCCCGTTCTATTCCCAAACACTCTGCCATCAGGGAGGATGACAAATCATCAGCCAACAGCAAGATAGCTGAGGTCCTGTGGTCCCATGGGATAAGGGACTCTTGCCAGGGAGTGATAGGGGCCAGGGCAGCCACAGTATGCCAGGTCAGGAGCCAGCCACACACTCAAACCCCTGCATGCTGCACCAGGCTGATAAAGCAATTTCCCTCACACCACTCTTCCTCTCTCTGCACCCTTCCCAGCCACCTGCCACTAAAACTGGGGAGGAGGGTACAAAGGAAAGTCAAATTTGCACTAGTATTTTGTGCATGGTGACTCCTATTATAATTTTCTTTTATTTAAGTCTAGCTTCATTTCTCCAGGATAATTAGTGCTAGCAACCCTTCAAAAAAAACTTTTCAGCCTCACAGAGCCATAAATTTTCAAGTGACAATTGTCATGTCAGGCTGCATGGTCACATACAAAGCTTTTACTGGTCCTGTCTATCTCATCATGCTTTAAGACCATTTCCATGAAGACTCCACATGCACACCTGACCCTTTCCTTCCCTGTTAGCAGCCACATTTTTCTCTCACAGTCCTCCTTTCAGGTTCCCAGATGCTGCCTGACAGGGTTTTGTTTGAAAGTGCATTAGAAACAGAGTCATAGACTAACGGCCTGTTACAGGCTGCTGCATTACAGCTTTTCAGAGGAAGCATGCCCAGGCACGTGTAACACATGCAAGCACAAAGACCACATACATAGGACAATCATAAGCTGATAGAGCTCTTTCACTGGGGAGTCATGTACGTTCAGGTCTATCAAGTGTTTTGTTTCTTCACATAGAAAGCCCAGGCATTTTGACGATACTTTTGATTTGTCAAAATCCTCAGTTTTAAACCGCTCATACCTATTTGGAAACAATCTCTTGAGAAGGCCTTTTCTTCCCATGTTTGAGAATTGCCCTACGTTTTCTGATTAACCCTAGTTTAAAAGAAACAGAGATACAAGAAATCATTATTCCCTTTCCTCATTGTGCTGAAACCCTGTGCTCTGCATAAAGAGCTGCTGTGGTCCTTTAGCACCTTTCCCTGTAACTACCACCATCCAGGTCCAAAACAAAGCCCCTGAAGCCAGCAAAACCTTCCACACTGTACAGGCAGAGTCCTGACTAAAGCAACCATCTGTCAGCCTACATCACAGAGAATTTCTCCAAACATAGGTAAGACCCTGACAGCTTGAATTAGAGTTAGACAACCATTTCCAGCTCCCCTTCCCAGAACCCATCAAATCTTAGCTACCACAATTCTAATCTCAATAGCACATAAATTTAGAGATTCATGTTTATTTTGTTACATAATACATAAAGAGGGATGAGCACAGACATGCATGTTCAGATTTGTCTGCTTGTTTGGGGCAAGAGTAGAAATAACACATTCTGTTTCTCCCCAGACACTGTGACCACTCTGGGTCAGGTTTTTGTTTCTTGTTTCTCCTCCCAGAGCACTGTCCCTACTGACAGTTCTACCAGCAGGCTGGAGAGACACGGCACAAAACTGGGATAAAGTGGTCAGGGCAGAGGAGAGCAGGAACCCATGAAACACATAATTTCCATGGAAATGCAATGAGTTCTGTTCCTGATGCAGGGGGAATCACCCTTGCATAGGAAGGAGCCTCCCACATTCTAGCATTTCTCTTCCTTCCCTTCTAGTTTTGAAAGGGCTCAAAAAAGTGAAAAAAAGCAGTTTAGTATTGCAGAAAGTTATCATGGGCTATCTTTCAGGAACAGAGATGGCTCTTTCTGGCCCCAGCAGATGGAAGTTGACAGCACATTACACACCTGACCCTGGCAGGGACAAAAAAACAGCTGCAGGAAAACAGATCTGAATTCCCCAAACCCTTCATAATGCAGCCGCTTTTTAATGCACTTTAGAGCATGTGGTGGTGTGATGGAAAGGTTTTATTAACACAGAACCTGCATAATTCAATTGTAAGTTTTAATCCATTCCAAATCATGTCAATAAAGCCTGTCTGCCTAATCCCCGTTCTACAGCTGGAATAGCAGAGGATGGTGGCTCAGCTGAACAAAACAGAAACTGGGACAACTCCAGTGCTTACCACTCAGTGGCTTTCCAGACAGCTCCTAGTATTTGTACATGGGCAGGAATTGTCTGTGACTCCATCAGTCAGTGGAGCTCTATGCCCACTATACCTCAACATAGCATCTTATCTTGGTTGATTGCTTGGGTTGGAAGGGACCTTAAAGATCATGTAAGTTCCAACCCCCCTGCCATGGGCCAGGATACCACCCACTTGATTGGCTTGCTGAGGGCCTCATCCAATCCAGCCTTAAACCAGGGGAACAGAATGATGGCAACTGCTTCAGTCTTTCAAGTGTAATTCGATGCTACATGTGGGACAGGACCACACAATTACTGTCAAAAGCAGGGCTCAAATTTGTTACAGTTGATTTATTAGATTTATTGCACATAAATAATCACATTTTCTGCAATGCAGAGATAACACTGGACAATCAACCTGGTTTTGAGACACACAATAAAAACTGCACAAAAAGCAACCTCATAGCAAGGCTGGGAAAAAGATATCTCTCCCATGGGAGCAGGGCTCCTCAGGAATGTTTAAATGGAAGTAGACAAACACTCAGCACACATTGTCTAGTTAGGAAAGCCAGTTGGTAAGCCTGCAAGACCTATCTCAAGTCTAACATGGAAGATAGTGAGACACAGAGGTTTTATCAGTTACTACAGTAAAAGATGGATGGATTTGGTGCTTGTGACAGAATGATAAAGAGAGGAGCCAAAATCCAGGGCAGGGCTTGCACAACCAAATTCCATCACTCAGCTCTGTCACTTCTGATTTCAGAATAAAACTTCCACCTCTTGCTATAGCAGCACCTTCAGCTTGCCTAGACCTATACAACAGGTTGGTGAAACATGTAGCTATGGTTATATGACCAAGCCTTGGAAAAAGCTCTCTATGCTGTCAGGCTTGTTTTGCTGGTGTCCTGTGGACGAGGCCTCTGTTCAAGCATTTCTGCTCTTTTTCTCTGCCGTGAGGTTACTCTCTTTCTAGACTACACAATTATATCATCATTCTCAGCAGCAGTACCATTTATTATTAGATGATCAAATCTAGAGGAAAAAAAAGAAATGCAGATCCCTGTCATGTTCCTGGATGTGTAGGAAGGGAAGAACTGTTTATTTTTCACTGACCCTTTAAAACAAATGTTTTCCTGTCTGGATTAGAAAACATGCCATGTCTGAGTAAAATTTAGCTCAAATCTTTCTGTTTTTCTGTTGCTCCTCAAACAGGGAATTTCAGAGACTGCTTCACTGATGAGAAAAAAATGGATTTGGTTTATTTCAGGAGTGGAGGTTGTGCCTTAGTTCTCTCAGATATATGAAACATCCCCTGATTGTGCAAATGCATCCTGATGGTGTCTTTGTGTTCTTGTCACTCTTGATTTATGGGGGCCTTTTCTCCACTCAGAAAGAGAATTTGCATTTCAATTTCCATTACTTGTACATCTCCCTGCAGCACTCCAGCTCTGGAAGGGAGCTTGTACTCTGTTTCCCCGCCACTGCCCCACATTGCTGTGGCATGGGGGAGGATATGGGAGTAGGGATGGTACAGGCTCTGTTCTACAGGTACAACCTCATGCTGCCATGATATCTGGTGAGACATACCTTTGCTTATGCTCAGCAAGGACAACTGACATGTTTGGTCCTGTGTCTCACCCCTTCCTCCATGCTGTGGTGGAGGGGGAGGGCAGCAGCCCTGTCTCCTGCCTGGTTTCCAACACAGGTTCTTGCTTGCTCAGCTGTCCTGAGAAACAACAGTCAACAAAAGAGCAAGGAGGACTAGGAATGCTCACCTCCCTTCTCCCTTCTTGCAGGGATGGCAGGAGGACAAGCAGGAAGCTCTGTCTTGGGGACTCATCCCTTCCTTGTTTTCTTCAGGGTTGTCCCAGTTCTAACATGAGCTTACAACCAGATTACTACCCAAAACCAACTGAAAGCAGAGCAAATGTCTTGGACAGGTGGGTTGAACAGGAATCTGAAAGCCACTATCCCTCCTCCTACGCTTCATCCTTAACCCTTCTCCAAAGCCCAGAGCCCACAGTAAGTTTCCGTGCCAGGCCAAGTGCTGCACTCTCAGCCCTGCACTGCCTCTTCTCATTTGTGCAGCCTGGATGGGCTGTCACAGGCATCCTGAGCACAGCACAAACCCTCCAAGCCTGCACAGGGGGTGGGCTCAGAGCCAGCTACGTGTGGGAAACCACATGGGATGCATTGCAGACCCCACTGTCCACCTCGCAGCTAAACTTATGTTTTGACAGATGTAATGAAACATTACAAGCTCTGAAAGAAAAATCATAAAAGATAGCTTCAGAAACAGAGGAGTTGCCAGGCCACATCAAGCTTTAAATATGGGAGTTGCAGAACTGCATTAAGGCTCGTTCTTCAGAGCTGTCAGCCCCACAGCCACTATCAAAACTAAACTATTAAAAATAAGAGAAACAAACTGAACGCTATTGAGTTTTTTTGGACATTCAGGCCACAGATTCCTAATAGGCTATTGGAAGCCAAATGTCATGCTATGTGTCGTAAGCCTGTGTCATCTTAATTTGCAATGACCAAAACAAATGTACAAAAATACATTTTGCTTTGACTTGCTTGAAGTACATTGTTTTGACGTAAGGGTTTTGACTATCACCATGTTGACTTTTACACTAGCATATAAAGCCAAAGGAAATACACTGAGCTGATTAAAACATGCACATAGTTTCCAGGGGGTAGGAGGGTGACAGTAAATGAATACTAATTTCACTGAATCAGCAGTTTCCGACTAAAACCAGTTCCAGGGCAAAGTTCTCCAGAGCATCAGCAGGAACTCGTATGCTGTCCACTGTGTTCATCTGAGACACTACATCCATCTGGACAGATTCAAACATTCAACTTTGGCCCCTTTTTCCTCCACTGAGCTTCTTTTTTTCGGATTTCAGATGTTTGCACAGAGTGCTGAAAGTCATTATGTTCAGCAGTATCTGCTCTATTTATCCAGCTCCCAGCTGGTTGCAGAGTAACTTTCGTCAGTGGATCTGAACTCACAAATGCTGACACAGATTATCTGCCCTGTGAAGAATGGTTTAACAGGATTAATCTGTGGGAGATCCCCTCAGCCCCTTCCCTGCAGACCCCTACTGGGAAGGATCAGCATAATCTCACAGTCTATGCTGTGTGCCCCCTACCCAGGAGGAAGCTACCCCATTCCCTAGGATGCCCAATCCTGTTTTCCAAACCAGGCTTGGTCCCTTTGCAGTGCCTGCCTTCACCTTCAGGAAAGGGCCAAGCCAGAAGGATATGGGGGTCCTGCAGTGGTATGGGGCAGGAGATTGCACTTATTTTTCATACCCTGGAGCTAGCAGCCTTGCTCCCTGCACATTGTGTCATGTTAGTAGGGACAGAGAACCAAGCCCCATAGCTCTCAGCCCCTTAAACCTATCAGGTTTATACAGCAGAGTGAAGTAAAGGAATTACTGACAGTCCTTTCTCACCTGCTGACTCCAATTTGCTTGCTTTCATTACAGCAGATAAAAAAAACACATAAACCAGTTAGTTGGCAAATGGAAGGCCAGAAATCACATTCCCTCAGCAACTCAGTTTCAGTGGAGACAAGCAAGAAAGACAGTTCAAATAACATCTTACACAGACTTAAATAAGGGAGGAAGGTTCAACATTAGCATTTCTACTATTGTCTCATTTTTGTTCTTTTACTCCCCTCTCTCTCCTTCAAGTCTAGCTTTAAACATCTTAAAATGAGCTGATTTTAAGGTAAAAAAGAAATCCTGGCAATGGATGATGACTAATACACTATGAATGACAAGAACTTGGTGGAACACTAAAAAGCAAATGCAATATTATAATACCTGGCTGCAAGTTATATTGAAAAGTGCATTGAAGCCAAAGGGTTAGAGTAAGAATGCAGTCTTTTCAATACTTCCATGGAGTTAACTCAGAAACCTTAAGACTCTTAAGGGGGGAAACTACATGCAGGAGATCATACCATCAACTCTGCATGAATTCACAACCTCAGGAATTGCAAAAATAAATCCATGCTGCACATCTATCATTAGGGCTCTAGCTAAAGACAACTGGGTGTACAGTTTTGAAAGAAACACACAATTTAAACAAAATGAAGATGAGGAAATTCACCTGTACGCTGGCACAAAGGACAGAGCAGCTCCTCAGTGCTTTAAACAATTGCTGCTTGGAACACCTAATTTGAGCACCCACAAGCAAAAGCAGCTATTCCTGACTTAATTTTCAGCAGCATACAGGAGCTAATTCAAGAAGTGACAATATCTGAGCCCTTAAGTAATAGGGTTCACAATGTAATTAAGTACAATATCCTAGAAGGAGGTAGTGAATGAAGAGATACACGAACGACACTAGATTTTAGAAGACTGTTTGGAGCACACCAAGAGTCGTTCAGAAGGACAGTAGTTCAGAGTACAAGAAGCAAGTGCTCTACGGATGGTTTGAATAATATATAAGTGATGTGGGAAGAAAGCTCTTGGTCGGGTCACAGTCTGCAGAGGATACAGGTTATTTTGAGTAGTTCAAAATAGCCTCTCAAGACCAGAGAGGAGTCTTGGGTGTTGGACTGAGACTTAACCAAAGTGAGGGAGATGGCCAATACAGTGGTGACTCTGTCAATAAAAACAAACTGATTTTCTTGGGAAAGCCACATTCAGGCTGCTATAAGTCATCTCACAGGATTTTGAGCAGCAACAGCCTCTGCACAGGAGTGGGGTCCCTGTAACCAACTCAGCATTCCTCAGCCAAGCACAGTGCCATCAGGCAAGGTGTCCAGCTACAGAAGAACTGAAAATAGGAAAGCCACAGATAGCAGTAGGCAGGACTTGTCATCTCTGGTTGCAAGCTTTTGCAGAACCTGGGGGGTGGTGGTAGTGTTCATAGAAAGGTGACAGAAGCAATGGACAGCCTAGGAACGCTGTTGTCTCCAAGGAGGGGAAACTTTAGGTTGGTTTCTGGTCCCTTTTACCAAGTAAACCCTCTTCCCCATTACAAGCACCAATTACACTAGCAATATCCTGGATTCCTGCCAGGCAGGGCTGCCAGCACAGTATATTACTGTTTGAGATTTTTGATCTGCTAGTGGATTGGTCCTACATCTGCTGTAAAGCACACAAAAATATTTCACAGCCTCTGACATATGAGAGTATGTTTTTGGCAGCTCATTCTGGACTTACCAGCACAGTGGCTCGTGATTACAATGTGCTTGGTAAGACAACTCCAGCCATCTTTTTTGGTCCCGTTCTGTGTCCCCAGAGCAGGACCAAGAGGATATGTAGTGTCACTAGAAGACAGCAAATCCAAAGCTGGCAGATGTGAAATATTGCTTGGCTCCTTCCCCTACCCTCCCCCGCCCCCAATTTCAATATATGATTAAACAACAGAACTCACTGCCCCAGAAGGCAGCGAGACCAAGACCCCCACATCATTCAATACAAACCTAAGTAATCCATAGGAAGATAAAACCATATGCAGAATTATCATTACTAGAGAGACTCAAAGCCCCAGCACTTACACCAATTTCTAACCCATAGACGCTGGATAAATCCACACTTTTCTGCAGCAAGGTCTGGACACTTTCTTGTGAGGTGCTCCCTGCTGTGCTTAATCACTGGTAGTTACATACTGGACCAGCCCCAGCTCAGCCATTCCTCTTTCATCTGAGCTGGATGACATTTATAATCAAGGCAATCAAATTTACTGCTTGATTTTTTGAAGTGCCTAAGCATATTTGAGTCATAGGCAGACAAGCAACAGGTCTCATCTCCAAGCTGGAGCATGGAACAAGTGAGGGGCAGCTGTGAGTCGCAGGAGATAAGTGGGTATCAGCATCAACTTCTGTGATGATCACCTGGGGTTTTTTCCCCTTCCAGGATCAGTTTGCTCTCATAATTTTGAGTCAGACTTTCACAGATCACACCAAGCAAACCTTCCTTAACACCCCATTTTCAATTTATAAAAGCAATTGTTTGCATTAGTATAAGCTGCTATGATTCATGCTAGTTAACAGCCCAGAAGGTAGAGATGCCTTTCAGGCAGGTGTCACCTTCCCCACCAGTCACTATCAGAGAAAAGCCAGACCAACATATCAGACTAAGCCCAGCACTAGAGATGCTCAACATCCTTATCCTCTTCACAGTTGCTTCTGTAAGGTAAACAGGCAGAGGAATGTCTGCTTAACTCAGTGTCCAGGGAAAATACAGCTACAAGATGGTATTGCACTGAGAAATGCTGAAGAGACACAAGCCAGTTTCAGAATAAGTAGTTTGGTTTGCCAGCCAATTTTTTTTTGCAATGCTTTATCTAGCTCACATAGCCTGAGTGCCAAGTGCCCAAGCCTTCTCTGTGCTCCAAGCTCCTTTTCAGTTGTGGCACTTGACAATCTTTTCTTTATGTATTGCCAGACAATCGGGACAGTGCTCCCAATTCCTAATTAATTTGCTACTCATTTCCTTATCGCTGAAAAAGTGTATATATGCAGGATTGCAGCTTACACACATGTATTAGGAGCAGCTAGAGCATGTAATTTCCTTTCAATATAAGGAATGGTCTAAGTCTCAATAATGTTGCTCCCTGCTGCTGCTTTTTACTGCTCCCAGGATATTATTTATTCCTTCTCACATCACTCAGGGTATTCCTCATGTCTTGTTCCTTTTGCACCACTTCCTACTCCTTTCACTTCCCTCCCACTTCCCTGACCCAATGTAACAATTCCAGGTTTCTTCTCCTCCATGACTCTCCTGCCACCTTGCTAGATGCCACTACATATATTCCCTGCACAATTCCACCTTTGCCCTGACATATTCTCACTTTGCAGCCCTCCCTCTTCTCAGGGAAGCTGGTGGGGGAGAGGGGGGGAAATGTCACTTTCATTTTTATACACAGTATAAATCCAGCCTGTTTTTAGATCAGGCTCTGACAGTCAGAACACTGGAACTGCCTGGGATAGCTAATGATCTCATCTTTTGCAAACTATGAGATTTTCTCTTGGCTCATTCTCTTTGACCTTAGCACAGCCTTAAAAGTTGAGCTGCTCCATCCTTCTGGAATTCATCACTGACATCTCTTGTTCCTGCCCAGCTTCTCCTCATACAGCTGCTCTTCCTCCTTCTATAGATAACTCCTTTTCTTTAGAATTATCTTCCTACACACTTCTTGCCTGCTGTGGCCTTCTGATCCCCTTTTTTAAAAGGAAACCATAAATGGTCCCCTCCTGGACTGCAGCAACACCCAGGGACTACTGCCATTGTGGATAGGCATGCTCCCAGCCTTTATCACTACTGATAAAACAGTAAGGTCTAGGACACTCTTAAGGCCTGTGGGGTTTGGCTAGAGCCAGGGAAACAGTGACAGGGCTTCCAGTCTGGTTGATTAGTAATTGCCATGTTCCTTCTTAATTTTGTGCTTGAGCTGATGCTTCTCTCCCTCGAAATATGCGAGTCAGCAGTGACAATCACATGCAGCAGCCAGGCCTTTTCTCTGGGCTCTGACTTGAAGGATCCTAGCAACACAGTTTGTAGCGCATTTGAGCTGAGTTGCAAGTGTCACAAACATGGGGCATTCGTCAGCCTAACACCTTTACAGGCACAAAGCTCTTTTGAATACTCAAAATATTTTGTCCCTTTCCTCCACCTTAAGCCTCCAGCATTTCTACAGCCTTAAAGTAAATTCTCTCCATCCCTTGGACAGAACTTTTCCCATTGTTCTAAATTCCTTCCAGGTTTTCCCTTTGACTTGTTGCTCAGTCAAACAACTCACAAGTGGAACTTTCAATCTGTCCTGATGGAAACACAGGACACATATGTCCTGTGTTTGCAAACAAAAACAAAAAAACCAAAACAACAACAAAAACCTCAGCAATCCTTCCAGATCCTTTGGGATTTTCCTTGTTTTCTGTCACTGCTCTTCCCATTTTTTTTTCAAAATCCCCCCAGAGTGCTCAGTGTGTAATGACCCCGATCACCCAGGAAAAAGAACTACATACAGTATGATGTCTATGATTCAAGCTTCTTTTATGATTTATGTCTTATCCCTCCAAAAGTCCCCTTTTCAGGAAGAGGTCTCTTCCCCAGTCCTTCTGGGGGTGATCCTTCTGACTGCAGGGAGAGTGGGTTTCAAGGTATGAGATACAAACATGATGCCATCATTAGTCCTCCTGCTCACAAAACTACTTCCTTCATCCTCTTTGGGTTTGCCCACCTTCCAACACATCTCAGGTCAACTTCTCACACAGCTCTATGCACTCTGCATCACACCATAGTGTTCTACTTTCTCCCAGTGTTCCCAACATCTCCTCAACAGTTTACCACCATGTCTAGGTGCATTCCTTGTTCCCACCAGTGCACCCTACTCAGCACAGCGTGCCCTGCCAGCAGAGCGAGTGGCAGCAGCCCCCATGGCTACACCTGCACTGCATGGCAGGCTGACTGCCCACGTATTCATTGCCTTTCAGCAGCTGGTGAACTAAGCAGAATATGTGAGGTCTCTGCTCTGCCCTGCTCATCCTTCCTTTGGTGAGAGCATTAGTGGGACTTCTCTCCTCCACCCACCCGAGACTCAAATCAGCCAAAAGGTTCTTACAGGGGTACATTGATCACCTCCACTTCATTTCCTTAGGGAACAGAGCTAAAAATATCAGTAGTAATAGCATTAACAGTGCAGTTGAAGACTGCATTGTACTTTTCCTCTGATACTTTGATTTGCAACTTCATAGCTAATTTACTTACCTTTATTATCTGTAGGACTCTCTAAAGGTGTGCTGCATATCTGAACGGCTTTTAGATGTACAGATGAAAAGTTGTTTAGAGAGGAGTCTAATTAATCATCTTTACAGTTTTCAAGTCTCCTTTCACTGCAACCTTGATCCACACTTTCATTTCTTCTTATCCTGACCTATTTCCCTCTTTTGCCTCAAGTCCCACTTCACTTGACCATGCCCCCAATATCACTCTCTTATTGTTCATATTGTACAAGTAAAAACTAGCATCTTTCTTACACTTGAATAGCTTCATTAATCTCCAATTCATTTAGAAGAAACTAGTTTAACATTACCCCTTTTAAAAAATTTTGGCCTCTTTTCCATCCTTTTCTGCACTAAAAGTGAAACAATACCTGAGAAGACTGAGGGGCCAGGAGGAGAAGCAGCTCAGGAAGAAACCAATATAGTAAAAAGCAAAAAGCTTCTACTCCCAAATATTATACCAGTGATCTCTAAATTACTTGCAGCCTGCAGGAACTCCACCACTTAACAATTCAGTAACATAAAACAAATTGGGGAATGAGCAGGCCACACTTTGCAGTTGGAAAGCATCTCCTCAGAAGCCATTCCAGAAATTCCTATACAAGCAATTACGCAAGTAAGGTCCAGCAATTGGAATAAAATAATCTCCAAAAGCATAATGTCTAAACATCTGGAAGAATATGCCATGACAAACTCTATACTTTTTTTTTATACACACACTAAAGAAAATTGTGTCTTTTCACCCCCTGAATATTTCATGACATGCTGGTGAATGAATAAAATCAGCCAATGTATATACCCCAGTGTTTAAATCCTTACTATGGCAGTGAATTTTGTGATGGATGAAGATTCATTTCTAGGTTATATCACATTTTACTTAAACACAGTTAGCTGGAAATGGGGGCACCCAGTGAGTGACAAAATTGCAGACAACACCAAATTATGTGAGGTAGCCAAGACCAGAAGGAAGAGGCAAGAACCTGAGTGAAACCTAAGCAAAGAGACAATGTGATAATAAGCTATATTCAATGCTGTTAAATGCAAATAATACCTCTGAAAAGGAGAAAACTGTACATTATTCACACATCTTTCAAATTTATGAAATAACTGTCATACCAAGGAAAGGAATTGAGATGGCAATAAGAACAGCTGAATGCTGAGCTCAGCTTACTGTGCAGCTGTGGCAAAAAAAAACCAACAAAAAACCAACCAATGAAAAAAGCAACAACAACAACAAAAACAAACAAACAAAAAGGAAAAAGAAAAAAAAACACAAAGAAAAAAAAAAAACAAACCAAAACCCCCTAATCCAAAAAACCCAACACAACTAATATCAGAACACAGGAACAGGATGAAGCGATACAAAGACTGTGTTGAGGCCTCTATAATTCAGGGCTGGGATCACACCGGGATTATTATATGCAGCACTGGTCACCCTCTCAAGGGGAAAAAAAAGGCAAAAAACCCTAAAATGCAGAGGGTGGGTAAAACAAAGCCGTGACCCTGATCATACTACAAATTTAGGAAGAATTACACTGACAGCTACTGTAGATAGAGTACCCATCTAGCCTAAGGCCATTCCACATGTCCCTACCTTCTACACTGCATTTCAGACAAAACAGTCACCTGAATTTCCCTTCATGTCACTCTCTACCAAAGTGTTGCCCTTGTTTCAGGACTGGCCCACAAAAATCTATCTTGTGTTGAATTTAACTCCTGTGAATATTAAAGCTCATAGCTGGAAACATCTCTCTCAGTTTTTCAGTGGCTGATTCCTCCCTTCCGTCTGCTGTTGCTATTATTGAATTCCCTACTTCTGTTATGTAAAGTAATTTGTGCTATTGTGTTCAGAGAATACAGCTAGCACAGTAGATAGCTCACAAAATAAGATGATATTGTATCAGTTATCTGAAAATCTGTGCTTACAGCAGGGGAGAAGAAAAGGAGAGAGGGCACCTACAGGAACAGTAGGTGGGGGGGGTCTGTGAGGACTTGAGACTAGAGACTTGAGACTTGGACTAGAGACACAAGCTGGGCACTGCCTCATGGCACTGCATGTGCCACTCAACAGCAAGCAGCCCAGAGGAGGTGGCACACATGTATCACAGACCATCAGTTCCCACCATCCCAGGCAATGCTCTCCATGGAACAGAGCAGATACAGGCTGCAAAAGGGATCCTCCACCCCTCTCTTCCTATGCCAAGGAAACAGCCTGCAGCAGCACAGGCTTCTGGCAGCTTTGGGGGTTGCCCAGCTACCAGGCCCTGTCTTGTGTGTCTGAAAGAGGAGCTGCAGCAGAAATGATAACACTCTCCTCCTTTTGGATGAAGGAAAGGATTTTGTGGCATATGGGTTTGCTTTGGCTAATTAAAAGCATGAGGCCATGCAAAGAAAGCAGCACTTTAATAGCTGAAAATAGCTGGAATTAAAACTAATCACGAGCGTTTAGCGTGCCACAGATAAAGATGTTCAAACATGTTTCAGCCAGGGGCCTGTGGGCTGGCTTTGAATAGCTACAGGAAAAAAGGTACAGAGTCCCCTGTCAATGCAGCCTTTCTGCATCACCTACATCTTTCTGTCTCTGTGTTGTGCTGCCTTCCTTGGGGGCTTCAGGGCCCTACCAGTAAGACACAGAGAGTACCAGGGCTCCACTCCTTGAGCAGCAAAGTTCAGCTCCCACCATGACACAAAATCACCTCAATCCTGGATAAGGGGGTCTCTCCAGACTCTGTGTCAACAGGGCATGGAGCAGGAGATGCCCAAAGGCAAAGAAAAATCACACCACCCATTTCCTGCTGCAGATCATTACTCTCTAAAGTCATGGCTCTACCTCCAAGATCTTCCACTCTTTACACTCAATGGTGGTGCGTTGGGGCTCTATGGTCTACAAGGTGCTACCAAAATGGCTCCAGTAACAACTATCTATCATCCACTCAGTCAATCTTAAAACACGTTGTAAAGCAAAGTCCATCATGGCCCTGACGTATCTAGTGAGTGTTTTCCTTTGCAGAATGGAGATGGACAACCTCTAATCTCCTAAGTCAACCAGTCACATCAGACAGCAAATGTACCACCATGTATCTCTTTCTGATGGTGGGTGTCCAATTCACCCCAGTTCACCTCCTACCCCAGCCTGAAACCACAACTTGCCCAGAAGTTCTCCCATCATGCAAATCCTGCTCTCTGACATAGACCCCAAGTGGAAAATCACTTGAAGCACGTGAACATTCATACAATTCATGGGCCACCAGTTGGACTAGCTAATTTATTGCTGGGGTACTGGGGCCTTTTCTGCTACAATACTACTACAAATCCTTGGCTCCACTGGAGAATCCCCCAAATGCTTGAAGAGCACATGCTTGAAGCTAAGTTCTTATTAATTTCAAGTTCCATCAGGACAGTATGCTCTTCCCAGCTTCCTAGAAGTTTGCTACATCTCCATTTTCTAACATCCTCCTACAGACCCTAATCATGAATAATTTATAACCAAATTCAAAAGAAAGGAGGCTCAGCTTACAGTTCTGAATGGTTTTTCCTTAAAAATTATCTGTTACTCCTTTTGCTGATTTTCTACTGTATTTCTGAATATTCAAATTGCTTAGGAATTGCCCTGTAATTCATTACTATTATATTTCAACTGTTTAGATGCAAAGATGTACAAGTGAATAATTCTAACCCATAACCACATGGTCACATAAAACCAGCACTGGAAGCAAAACAGCTTTTGAACATCTACTGCAGGTTATATTTTCATGAACCCATAATTCAGTGGTCGTATCAAACCATGCAGGTGAAGACACTGCATTAACTCATTAGACGCTTTTCTTCATGCAATCAGGTAACCAGTAGATTAAGGAAAGTGTTTCTTTCCCTTCATACAGTACTTGCTAGACCATACATGGATACTTGGCTCAGCTTTGGATCTCAGAAAGATGTTGATAAACTGGATCAGGTTCAGCATGGGGCCACCAAGATGCTGGAGGGTCTGAAGAACGTGCTCTGCAAGGAGAGGCCAAGGGACAGGGGCATGTTCAGCTTAGAAGATTTGAGGGACCTAATAATCCTCTTGTGGTTACACTAAAGGAGATGAGGCCAGGCTCTTTACTGCAGTACATAACAGCAGAAAAAGAAACAATAGTCTTTAAATCAAACAGAAACAAAGAGTTTTCCATATGCAGGTAGTACAGCTATAGCAGTCACCAAGAGCACCCAGAGGGGTGGTGCAGACTCCATACTTTCAGGTTTTCAAAACCCAACTGGACAAAGCCCTGAGCAGCCCGGCCCAAGTTCAATGCTGACCTTTGCTTTGAGCAGGAGATTGGACTCCTGAGGGATCCCCTGAAGACTCTTCCTGAAGGATTCAGTAATTTTTTTTGCCCCTCAAAACTACAGCACCATTTTCCTCAACCTTCCAATCCTATTCCTGACATTCAAGTACAAAGGACATCTCAACAGCTGAATAAAGTGGGACAGCTTGGAAAAACTAAACCTGTTCCTTAATCACACACACAAAATCAATAGAGGTATCTGAGGGAATCTTCCCTCCTTTCACCCTTCATGCAGGCAATGTCCCTCTGTCCTCCACACAGAGCATCTTTTCTGAGGATGGGTGTTCCATTTGATCTTTCACTCGTTTGTTAGATTACAGTTCCACGGCTACCCTTACTCTAGGATTTGACAGCCTTGTTTTCTTGCCAGAGAAGGAAGAAATTTCTCTGCTATGACATGAAGAGATGTCACTTTAGTATTCCTGTCGTTTTCCCCAGATGCACGTCACTCTTCCAGTCTCCAAGGGAATGTGTGTATTCATACAAAGTTGGAAACGAATCTGCCTGGATCAGCCCCCAGACCAGGCATGCATACACAGCCTTGTGGTAACACACCCACCCACTCAAAGATTAACTAAATTTTGACCTGATTGCATCCAATTAACCTGAATTTCTCACTTTCTTGCAAAGCAGTTTCCTTAGCAAGCCCATTGGCCTTTACCTTGTGGCTATATTATAAGTGTGATGCCCTAGAAAAATGCAATGTGATGAGAGAAAAACAAAGCAACAGAGAGCATTAATGGGAAGAAAAAGAGACAGAAGAAGCAGGAAGATGTGCAAATAGAACAAAGAGAAAAACAAGAAAAGAAAAGCCATGGGGATGCAGTGGATGGAAGAAAAGTTATTGAGATATATTTGGACCAAGAGAAAAAGGCTCCAGTCTGGGCTAATTAGAAGATAAATTAAAGAAAGTTACACATTCAGTGAACACAGATTGAGTTCCCACAGTCCACACCCCACAGTGCTCCCTGGACATAGTCACTGGTCTCCTTCACTGCACAGGTATCTTTGGCACAGCAGATCCAGCCTCATCTGGGGACATCATGTCGCAATATGCTTCCAAAAAATGGTTATGGTGACACAGCAGAGAAAACGGGGGCAGATGAAGATGAAAAGAGAGTAAACCAGAAATGGGATTAAATGAGACCAAGCCCATTTATCAAATTAAGCAGGAAAGAAATGGAAACTTATTTTTGGATAGTGCTTCTGAAGTGAGTAACCCTACCCCCTCCCTGCTTGGTCTTGTAGCCCACCTCCCTCCCTCAGTTCACTGCTCTATTTTGGGTTTAATTATACACTGTGCACAGGGACTGAACACACCAAGATCTTCCCTGGTGCAGAATTTAAACTCTTCTGTTTTACCTTTTCCCTTTTTCACTTCACACAGACTTATTAAAAGAGAAAAAGGAATAATAATTTTGTTTCTCAGATGAACAGGAACATCATTTGTTTTTCCCCCCTTCAATCAGGCTCATCCTCTGTGCCTCTGTCGAGGCAGCTCTGTCAATTATGAGCAAAGGTTTTACAAGGTCTTTTTTTAAAACTCCTTTCAAAAAGAGGAGATAGCCTGAAAGAGGAAAAAAAATGCAAACAACTATGAGGCAAAAAAACACAGAGCAAAAAAAGAGAAGAAAGGGGAGAGGATATATTTTCTGTTAGAAGGCAGATGGTCTCATCCAGATACTGTAAACCATTTCTGCTGCTCTAGGCAGGTCCCCTGAGTACCACTGGATGCCCCCTGGCAAGATCAGGTAGTCACACTTGGTGCAATGGCAATGTGTGCCAGGTCTGATATATATCCTTGTCCAGTGAGGTGGTAGGTGGAAGCAGGGAGAGATCTGCAGCCAGTGACAGGACAGCAATGAGGTCTGGGCAGAGGTGATGTGAGACTAGAGGAGACCATTCCATATGGAGACCATCTGGCATCAAGAGACCAGCACCCTCCCTACAGCTCTGGGATGGCTCTGCAACAGGTGCAGACCTAATTTGGAGACACCCTGACACAAGAAAGGGAGAGCACCAGTTTTGGGGACAGCACATAATGAAGACTATGAACAGGCTAAAAAAAATTAGCTCCTCCTATGCCACAGGTCAGAACTGCCGAGAGCCTGCATGAAGCTAAAAGAAAGCTGACAGGATCACAAAATCTATGCTGATTGTACTGAGTATAGACTCACAGTTTCTAGATACTTCCGGTCACAAAAACCCTTCCTCTGCCCAGCCAGCTGGCTCCAACATATTCTTCTGCTGGCTGAGAGCTTGCAATTGATGCTACTGATTGTTTGAAAAACTGCAGTGGTTCCATGCCCCGGGTCTAGTCAGGGCCTATATGCCAGGTGCTGCCCAGACAAAGGAAAGAGACAGCAAGACAGTATCTTCGCTCCACCACAAACCACCAAGGGAATCACAGCAGACATGGCATTTAAGGGAGCAATACGAAATTAGGATGGAGGCGGTTGCTCTTTCTCTGCAGCATTTAAGGGCAAGGAATGCAATTTCTCCTTGCAGCAGGCTCCAAGCACGGCAAGCACACAAGGCTTTTGATGAAGGGGAGGATGGCAGAAAACAAAGCACAGGGCACAGACAGATGCCAAGGCAAGGAACCTCTCCTGTGCAAGAGAGTTACTGGTGTAGAACCTTTCTCCTTTAATCTTCACCAATGGAAAGATGAATCAGTAGATGCATATGACAGACTTCAAGCTTAAATATGTACGTTTGAGGAAATACGGTTCTTTAGTGAAAAGATGAGGCTCACGCACAGAATACAAAAGGACTGAGCAAGTCAGACGCATGTGAAAAGCTGATTTAACCTTAACCCAAGCCAGAGAGATTTTACAGATTCTGTGAAATGCAAATTAATTTTACAATTAAATGCAAATTTAGACTGGAGACAGCAGAAGCAGCTATTCCAGGTGACATCATTGGAAAAAAAGACAGAGAAATCCCCAGGGCTGAGAGATGCAGAAAACTAAAGCAACAATCACAGATTCTCAGACCAGAAGTGCAAAGAGCCAACTCCACAACTCATCACTGCCAAGAAAAATCCTCTGATGCCTCTGCTGCAGCTGTAACAAGCCTTACACAAACAGGAAAATGAAAGCCAGAAAACACTTTGCATTTAGTCAACAGTGTCATCAGTGCTTGCACAGAAGAAATGTTTTTTCAAAATTGCATCACAGCTAAAGACAAAGCCTCCTGCATGCTTCAGCAGCACTGGGACAATGATCCACATCTTTTGTTAACTGCAGTGACCACCGCACAAACTGCTTTAGGAGCTGGACTTCAATGATCCTTGTGGTTCCCTTCCAACCCAGGATTGCAGCTATAGCTGAATAGAGACAGAACTCTATCTTGTTATGCCAGATGTTGGTGTTCTGGGCAGGATTAATTCCAGAAAATAGATAGCATAGCTAAGGAAAATGCACAGAAACCTAAGGCAAGGTATGCTCATAATTGAGGACTTGAAATACAAGGGCGAATAACTATTTCCACCCTTCTCTAAAAGAAAAAAGAAATAAAAACCAACAGTGGCACTTGGTGACAGCTCTCTATACAGTGCACACAGATTAATATATTGTAGGTGAAGGCCTGCCTCACTGCAATGCTAGACACAGGGAGATTGGCTGCAAGTGTCTTCTGCTACAGCATGGTTGTCTCCAAGGCCCTGCAGAGAAACACAGAGCTCCTCTGTCAAGTTGCTCTCCCATCATGATCTGCATTAAGATGGAGGGTAATCACTGGTGAGTCATTCAGATGGGACAGGAAAATAAACTCCAAGCAGGAGGAAGAGGAGGCAGAAACAACCTTCAGGCTGGATGTCAGCTGTCAGAACCATTTCAGAGGCAGAGCACCCAGGAAAAATAGTTTTTAAAAATAAATGGGAAGAAAATCTCATCTCCACTGTGGCCAAATATTCATCTTCCAAGGTGCACGGGCAACTGAGGCGTAAGGGTTTCCACCTGTTGACAGGACTCAACATGAATGCAGACAAGTAGAGAATTCCCAAGGCACAGGCAGGGGCTCTGCAGGGAGCAGGGTCTCCCTTGAATGCCTATGTCAAGGCGGAACAGCCACGTAGAATCCCTGATATCTGATAAACAGTGAGTGCATACTGCAAGATTTCTGCTGCAGAGGTCTTTGTATGGTCTTTTAAGCCTATATGGCCTCCCTGTAATAGCTGTGCTTTGAGACCTCTGTTCCTCTTCTGTTCCTCTGTCAAAAGGAGGTTCAGGAGTTCAAGAGACAGATGGTGCAAACACCTAGACAGTTTCCTTAAGAAGAAGAGGTAAAATCTGGATTTAACCCAATATGCAAAAACCATATGAGTCTGGAGATTTGTATAAAAAGTAAAGTTTCCTATAAAACCAGAGTCTATGGCTGTTACTGAAAGGTCATATTAAGAATGGTTATCCAATGATACATGGGATTTATATAAAGCCATAAACTATAAACACTGCCTGAGAAAAGCCACTGCTCAATAGAAAAGTGAAGTTTGCAAACGACATGGGAGATTATATATGCAGGTACATAACAAGCATTTTGGCAAAAAGGAAGGATTAAGCTTAAATTAACGACAGTTCACATGTTCAGATGTTGTGGAAGAGCTCTCTACCTGGTTTTAAATGTCCTCTTCAGGTCTTGCAAAGACTAACTACTTAGATCATTACAGAATAACAAATTAGTGCATTTTAATTATTAAGTAATGCATTTCTAATTAGGGTAAGCCATTAAAGGAACAATTAGAGAACAGGGCCTAATTCTCCCCATGTAATTCCACTTCTGCTAGATTCTGCCATGAACAACGTGATATAACAAGGGGTGAAGAGCACTCTACAGACAAGCTTTGCTGCAAATATACATGCGTTAACTAGTATATGTATTAAAAGCACTCCATCATGGCTTGGCTTTGTGAATGAAGATTTCAAAGGGCTCTACCCACGCTTGCTGCAGGCACACTGATGGCTGAAAAGGCCAATGTGAGACAGACAAGTCCGGTTGCAAAAGCCACAGCAGAGACTCCCCAGGCGGCAATGACTGGACACGATTCTTTCTGCGTTGCCTTTTCTCCTCGAGAGCGATCTTGCGCAAGCTCTCAAAGGAAGCGGCAGCATTATAGGTCATGTGTCTCCAGGCCTCCTGATTGGAGGCCAGAGTAGACTAATGATGATGGTCAATATGGCCAAGGCTGAGATGTTGTTTCAGGGAGTCCTTGTACCTCCTTTTCTGGGCTCCTCTCTTGCGGCAGCCAGTGGCAAGTTCACCATAGAGCACGATCTCAGGGAGGTGGTGGTCCTTCCTGGAGGCGTACCCTGCCCAACACAGCTGTGTTCTCAGCAGCATGGCCTCAATACCCATGACTGCAGCCTGTTCAAGAACAGACCTATTGGTCACATAATTCATCCAGTGGATGTTTAGGATTGTATGGAGGCAGCGTTGATGGAACGTTCTAGGAGTCGCAGGTGGTGGCAGTAAATGACCCATGACTCAGACCCATATAAAAGAGTAGAGAATACAATGGGCTCTATAAACACTGATCTTCGTACTTTTGTTCAGGTGTTTATTTCGCCAAACTCTTTTATGGACTCTACCAAAAGCTCTGTATGCCTTTGCCAACCTATTGTCAATTTCTTTGTCGATCTTACCGTCTGAGGAGATGATGCTTCCCAGGTAATTAAATTGCTGGACTGACTTGAGTTCTGATTCGCCAATGAAGATATGGGGGCAATGGAAGACTTCCTGAGGTGCAAGTTGATAGAAAACCTCTGTCTTCTTCAAGCTGACTTCCAGCCCAAAAAGCTCAGCAGCCTCTGCAAAGCAGGATGTTAAACGCTGCAGAGCTACTTCTGTGTGAGCAACGAGGGCAGCATCGTCAGCGTAAAGCAGCTCACGGACGAGATGGTTTAGGGTCTTAGTATGGGCTTTCAGTCACCTGAGGTTGAACAGGCTTCCATCAGTACAATATCAGATGTAGATACCATTTCATGTTGAAAGAGTGGGAATAGAGTTGGTGCAAGAACACAGCCTTGTTTCACACTGCTGGTTATCTGAAAGGGCTCAGAGAGTGCATCGCCATATCTGACTTGGCTGTGCTGGTCCTCATGGAGCAGGATGACCATTTTAAGGAACTTGGGGGGACATCCTAAACATTCCAGAATCTGCCATAGACCTTTTCTGCTCACAGTATCCAAAGCTTTGGTGAGATTGATGAATGTTACATAAAATGCTCTGTTTATGTTTTATGTATTAAAAGCACTATTATAATAGAAAAAAGCATCTACGCACCACAGTTAAGAATCCTGGGATGATGCAGGTTTCAACAAGCCACCCAACAGCACAATTCCAAGCCATATCACAGGTTTCCAAAGACAAGTTTCCTGCTGTTCTCTAAGGTCACTCAACCCCACCTTTTCAGGTAAAGGTCACAGATGCTAAAGTATTCTGCAACAGTAATAAGTCTCAGTGGCTTTAGCTTAGCATACTTCACTTATCACTTGTCCATTTATCTTCAAACTACAGAGGGGTAGAATTTTCTGGTCCCAAGAGGTGTTGAACCTTCATTTGTGGGGGAGAGGATTTTAGGGAAAAACTGGATAACCACTCATGTGCCTCATTAAATGCGGAGAACCTCAGCATGCCTGCATGTGTTTTTGTGCTGCAAGTCACATACAGGCTTCTAAGTCTTGCCCTGTGTTCAACTCAAGTAACCCACATGTAAAATCATCATAAGCTATGGGCTGATCACAGCTGTGCTCATCCATGCAAAAAGCAAAGTGAAGAAATGCATATTTCACATCATATATTTGTGTACAGAGTATGCATGCATACATGAAAGCAATCCTATTTCATGGTCACGTGCACAGAAAAACTAATACAAATGGACAAATATTTATATGCAAAGCTTTAAGCATACATTTCACATCTGCCAGAGATTAGAGATACAGCAGTCCCTTGGTTCAGATAACAATATGGGCATTTGTTATTGTTGTTCTCTGCAGGGCAAACAGTTCATCTCTGCACATAAATGACAGTTCATCTTCATTTCAAGAGCCCAGCTAAGGACAAACTTGCACGCACATAAGCTTCTGATGAAATACAGGCAAATACTACAGAGGAGGATTTTTTACATGTCTATCTAGAAGCCAAGCAACTGCCAAAACTGCCAAGCTCTTAATTGTCCCCCTTTGTAGGGAATTTGACTTGCAGCAGCTTAAAAAAAAGCCATACCAGAACCTAAATGTATCCACAAAGATTTGTAAGTGTGATACAGATTTAATGAAAAACAATGCAAATCTGCTATTAAGCAGTAAAACCACTTCAGGAAAGTGCCAAAACATTGTTTGCCTCCAGCAGCTGTTTTGAGGGCTATAGAACAGTTAAACACACTGAACAACAAGCCAACTGTAAGCTGTAATTTAAATAAGTGCTGTAATGTCAGCAATGCCCCCCTGCCCCCCCCCCCCC
>VYXB01002218.1:294091-392754 GCA_013397135.1 Pachyramphus minor
CCCCCCCCCAAAAAAGGTGCAGAAGGCATTTTGGCCCCTCAAGAGCAACAGCCAGTTACATTTGGATTGCAATCTCTACATAAAGCCAACAGAAACCACATCCAGGTGTTTTGTAATCTTGCTTTCAAACATAGTATTATATAGGAGAGAGAAAGAAAGCTTTAACTAGATGAAAACCTTTTGAAAGGCTGTATGCCCTTTGGGTTGGTTTATTTTATGCCTACCTTTTAATACAGAATAATAAATTCCCTGATCTAAAACTACAAATCTCATAAACATCAAACAGATGGCTGTGAGCGCCTCTTAAGAGCATGCTTTGGAGCAGCACCTAGACTACAATATGCAATGCCAAAGCTGAAAAGATGTTGGAGTTTTTTTCATCATCAAATCCACTTTGCTTTTCTAAAAATGACTATGTAGTGGCGCAATGGGAGGCAGCAAAAAGTTGCCCCTTATTTCCATGTAGAATACAAACCGGGAAAACTCCAGGTTGAGGAAACGGATTGTCCTCCTCTACTCTGCTCTCATAAGACCCTACCTGGAGTTCTGGGGCCAGCTCTGGGGCCCCCAACATGAGAAGATAGACCTGTTGGAGTGAGTCCAGAGGAGGGGCACAAAGATGATCAGGGGGCTGGAGCACTTTTCCTATGAAGACAGGCTGAGAGATTTGAGGTTTTTCAGCCTAGAGAAGGCTCTGAGGAGATCGTATTGTAGCTTTACAGTATCCAAAAGGGATTTTAGAAGAAAGCTAGAGAGGGACTTTTTACAAGGGCGTGTAGTGATTGAAGAAGGGGTAATGACTTTAAATTGAAAAAGGGTAGATTTAGATTAGATATTTGGAAGAAAATCTGTACTATCAGGGTGTTGAGACCCTGGCACAGGTTGCCCAGAGAAGTGGTGGATGGCCCATCCCTAAAAGTGTTGAAGGCCAGGTTGGACAGGACTCTGAGTAACCTGGTCTACTGGAAGGTGTTTCTGCACATGACAGGTTGCAATTAGAGGAGCTTCAAAGTCCCTTCCAAGCCAAACTATTCTGTGATTTCATGAAAAAACTGAGCACACCACCCCAGCATTGCTCCAGAGTGACATCTTTCAATATGCAGATCACAGCAGACCAACTTCTCCCACAGAAGGAGTGGGAGCACTTTCACAGCAATGCTTGGACTTACAGTTCTCATCCAAGTGTTACAACTGGCCATCTCTGCTTTCATTAGAAAACTTGCTATCTGAAAGGAAGTTTCTCCTCCAAGCAATTTCAGTGAAAAGAATTGAAAACCAGCACCATTATAACCAAGGAACAAGAATTGCATCTGCGTTCTCCAAAGCATAAGGTGGATTTTAGGGTTTATTACTTGTATGCGTGCATTACATTTCTCAGAACAAACAGCACTTGCACAAGCCTGTTTTCACAGCTTTGTCAGGACCAAAACCTGCCCTGGTCTTGTTCTTGCTCAACTCTGAGAAGTTTCATACAGAAGTGATGCACACACCATGCATGGCAAGTAGTGCAGACCCCACACTTGTACGCAGAACTGGCAGGAAGCTGTGACCACACCAGCATGGCACTGAGCTCACCATAACGCTCTGGCCCTCAACATGCTTTATAGCTTTATTGCAGAGCCACACCTAATGCCAGTTCAAAGTGCAGGCAGTCAGAATTCGTGGCTACATCCAAACGATGGCACAATCACAGCCTTAGAAAGGTAGCTGTCTCTCCACAACCAGATGTGCAGCATTTCAAGTTGAATGACAAAGAGAAACCTTGTTTCATAGAAGCAGCAATTAGCAGTTTCCCAAAGATGGTTTGCAGCAGAAGGAAATTAGGATGGCATTGGCCACTAAGGGAAGAAATCAGTGAGGGGAATATTCTCTTAGCAAGACCCATTACTCCAGCAGCACTAAGAAAGATGACACTTGCTCAAATTCAGAGTGGTCACTGCTGCCTTGGAAAAAAAAAAATGCAGATAACAATGGTTTAATTTTGCAATGGGAAGAAAAGCTCAAATAGCACAATAGATAGTTTTCTGCAAATGCAAACACAGGAGTCCAATTCTCAATTGTGAAGTTTTAGAATTACACTAAAACACTCATTTCACCCTTTTACCTCTTCATCAAGATGCACGCAGAACCAGACATCTCACTGGACAGCAAATACACATGACTAAAAGAAGCTAAAATTGACAATAAAAACCTGTGTCCGTCTCCGCCAGATCCTAGAAAGACGCCAACAGAAAGATTAGATTTCCTATCACAGATGCAAACAAAGAGAAAAACAAGTACATTTATCCCCCCACAAGACATTAATTGTCCAAATATAAGCAAAAACCAAATGTGCGAATGCAGCTGGGAGAGAGGCAAAATAAACCAAAGTTTTACTATGACATAAAACCATCATTTAGACAATCAGCTGGTATGGCTGAGATCAAACAATTACAGCTGGAAGTCAAAAATTAAAGCTGCTAGCCCTGCAAGAGCTATGCAATTATATACTGCAGAGGACAGCAGGTCAGAGAAACATTTCCTCACGTCCTCAAAGAAAAATATGTACTTTTAGCATTAAATTAAAATACCGATTACAGAAAAAAGGATTAACTGTTTGAAGTTTGAAATGTTGCCCTGGGGGGCTCTTAGCCACTTGCTCAGCACTCAAACTTTTCTTCCTGCGTTGGACTCCCTGTTCATACCCCTTTTGTAAAGCAGGGCAGCTATTTTGGCAACCAGAAGCAGCAAATTTTGACGACCGGGCAGCATAAGAACAGGTGTCTGGCTGCTGTTGTACTTTGCAGTTGACCTGCTCTGTTATAATAAGGCAGAACATATTGCAGAACCTGGATACTCAGGGCTTAGAGCAAGCATCGCTAGCCCTGTGGTGTTAGGCTTGTTGCCCCAAGTAATCCTTTTATGTGAAAATGAGACACTTTCCATGGCAAAGCTTCCATGAAATTGAAAAAACAACTTTCTATTGAAAGACAGTTTTGGTGAGAAGTTCTCTGAAAGAGATCAAAATACAAAGGTACAAAAGAGCAAATAACTATTATTTACCTGAAATACCCAAGACAAAGCAGTCAGACGTTCAAACATGTAGCTAGACCAAAATGAGGCTCCCTCAAAGGAACCGTATTTCTCGCACGGGAAACTTACCATATCAGAACATTCTCATATTTCCCGAGTATTTCCCATACGGGAAAAGCAGAGCCCATATTTCCCTGCTTACAAAACTGGCAAGAGTTTAACACAGGTGTTTGGATCCAAAACAACTAATTGGTGGATGCTCCCACAAAGTGCCAAGGCAAGATCCCACTGATCAGCTTTTCCTGAGGAGACTGCAGCTTCCAGCCCTGCTGAAATTCAGCAGAGCTACACAGTCAAGAGTCTCATGCCACTGCAAGCTGAAGGAGCAGCTACCATTGGATCACCTGGAGAAAAACATTGACATGATCTCAATGTGGTGTGAAACATCAGGACCCAAGGCCCAAGTCCTTGCTTCTCTGGGAATGGCTTTTAGTACCATGAGAAGGGCACCTTGGAAAGACTTTATTCCAACTTTGACTGTTGAACAAAGCTAGTGAAGGATCTAGAGGTTAAGTCATATAAAAAGTGACTGATGAAGCTGGGGTTGTTTGGTCTGGGGAAAAGGGGACTCAGGTGAGACCTTATCACTCTCTACAACTCCCTGAAAGGAGGATGTAGCCAGGCAGGGGTCAGTCTCCTCCCAGGCAACCAGTGACAGGACAAGAGAAAATGGTCTCAAGCTGCACCAGAGGAGATTCAGGTTGGACATCAGGAAGAATTATTTCACTGAAAAAGAGGTTAATCGTTGGAATGGGCTGTCCAGGGAAGTGGTGGAGCCACCATCTCTGCAAGCAGTGTTCAAGAAGCAACTGGACATAGCACTTAGTGCTATAGTGTAGTTGACACGGTAGTGTTCGGTCAGAAGTTGGACTTGATGACTTCGGAGGTCTCTTCCAGCCTTAATGATTCTATGATTCTAAAATAAGTCACTTTAAGCAGGTGGCCCCTAATTCTGTTATTTTCATTATGCACAGCAGACTAGAAATCCCAAGTCCAGTTTGAGGGATGAACTGACAGCCCATTTCTACATCTGAAGGCTCCACACCTTGAACACAGCAAGTGCTACACTGAAAAATACTTAGTCCCATGTATCTCTAATTAGGATTTCAAAATTACTGATTTTAACTGTGCCCACTGCCACCCCCCTCTGTATAAGAAAAGCTCTTTCCTCCCAGGAGTGTTGTAAAGATAAATTAACGTTTGTGAACCACTTTGGTTCTATAGTGATGAACACTCAGATACTACTGTGATTAAAAAAAAAAAAAAAAAAAAAGATTGAGGAAATCAATAATCCCATCTTCAGAGCAAGACAAACAGTGTGTTGTCAATAAGGCCAGAGCCATGCATTGAACAAGCACAGAAAAACAAAGTGTAGTCTGGTTGCTCATTAAGTGAACACCATTCTTTAAGCACCTGACAGAAACAAGAGACTGATGGGAAAAAATACGGTTTGTGAACAGGTAAGAAAAGACACTGGCCAACTTAATTCTGCACTTGCGAACAGTGGAGGACTTGGTTCTGCAACTGTTCCACATATTTCCATCCTCCCCTTTGTCTTAGCTTCTTCCCCAGGTGGGGAAGCACAATCATTCATATTTTCAAATGAGCAAGAAGTAGAGAGAAGTTCAGAAGCAGAAGGTTTACCTCAGGGGGAAGTAAGGGAAGAATTTGGATGATTTCAGCTTTAAACTTTCAGTGCAGGACAGCTGTCCTGGTTTTGGCTGGAATAAAGTTAATTTTCTTCCTAGTAGATGGTACAGTGCTGTTTTGGATTTAGCAAGAGAATTGTGTTGATAACACAGATGTTGTAGTGTCTTACGCTAAGTCAAGGACTTTTCCATTTCTCATGCTCTGGCAGTGAGAAGCTTCACAAGAAGCCAAGAAGGAACATAGCCAGGACAGCTGACCGACTGGCCAAACGGACATTCCATGCCATAGAACATCATGCCCAGTATATAAACTGCAGGGAGTTAACCAGGAACCACCAATTGCTGGTCAGGGACAGGCTGGGCATTGGTCAGCATGTGGTGAGCTGTAGTATTGTGCATCACTTGCTTCTTTCAGATATTAATTCTCTCCTTCTCATTACAATTATTGTTATGATAATTAATTATATTAGTATTATTATCATATTTTACTTTCTCAACCCACAGGTTCTACCTCTCTACTCTCTGATTCTCCTCCCCACCCCTCTGGGTTGGGGAGAGAGAGAGAGCAAGCAGCTGCCTGGTACTTAGTTGCCAGTTGGGGTTAAATCACAATAACAGCTCATGCACTAGTCATACTCTTGACTGAAAGACCATGCTTGTGCATAGAAAAGCTGTAGTGATGATGCTTTCTGCATCCTGATTTAGGCAAAAAGGAAGAAATGTTGAAACATTAATACTGACATATTCTAGTAAGTCATAAGAGAATGAAGAGTTGAGCACTGATAATTGTTTTCTTTCTGCAGAAAACCATTCTGATGGCATTTTAAAGTGGCATTTCCAGACAAAACTGGTGTCCATAGGTCCAATACTCAAATCCAGTGCACACAGAATTTAGCACTGCAACTCTTGCCTGATCTGAATGGGCAAACCTGGAAAGTCTTGCTCCACAAAAAGAGTAGTCTGGGCTGCCATTGCTTCAGGCAGAGTTATTTTTTATATCATGAATAAAATTAGGAGGATAAAACAAAGCAAAAAAAGAATGGACATTTCCCTTGATCCTAGAGTTAAGGAGCAAACACTCTCAACAGGTATAAAGGAGAGTGAGTCTGTATGTGCCATGAGATAGCTATTCACCAAGGAGAATAGCAAATTAGATGGAAAATGCCAACAGCCACCGTGCCTTGGATTAATGACAAGAAACAACATCTTTATGTAATAAGATCCAGTGTGTCTAGCACTGTAAACTGCAAGGAAAAATTGAAACATGTACAAAAAAAGCTGAAACACTTCCAATTTTTCTTGCATTTTTTCAAGCCTTGAGCATACTGGGACACCTCTTCCTGCCAAGGCAAAGAATAGAGAGGATCTGTGGAGTGAAGGCAGAGAAAAGGCAGCGGCAGAAAGAGCTGGGGAGTCAGAGTTCCTCACATCCCTGTGCCTGAGGAGCAGCCATGTGTTCACATACACTGCTCCGCTGACAGCCCCATCACCTACTAGAAACCAGCACCAGGGAACAAGGCACCCAGATGCCAGTGCTCAAAATGCCAGTCCTATCCCTGATGAGAGCACCCCACGAGGAGAGTGTGCTACTACTGCTGTGCACAGAGGGATGCAATAAGGCTGTTAGCAGCCCATGAGAGCAGAGTCGCCTGCTGCAAAGCAGAATAACAGACAAATGATACACGTTCAGCACAGATAAAGGCAGATAGCTCACACACACACACACACTGATTCAGATTCCCCTCCTGTGTCTTCAGGCCATGAGAAGGTAGGAATACGGTTTGAGTTGGTAAATCAAGCTCCTTTTCTAGTCATTGATGGGGTACAGGCACCTCCATGGGCTGTCCAACTCACCTGCCTTGGATATCAACAATTAGACAGCTCACAGAAGAAATTTATTTTCTTAGCTCACCTCCACATCTCTTTCCCCATGACAGACCTGTTTGAATTTGAGAAATCAACTTTCAGCCAAATAAACCCACTCCCAGGGGATCAGACTCTCTGAAGTGACTTGGATCTACCAGCACAGTGCTCACCCAAGCTCAAGAGCCACTGTAATGCCAGGGTGCTTAGGGCACGCACACTATCAAGCCTGCAGATGTTCCACAAGAAGGTTGCAGCCAACCACAAGTGCTTTCTATATAAGCAGTTCTCCTGAGGGGTGCCCATGCAGAAGAGCTCTGCTCAGGCTGAAGAGATCTAGGGCTCTCTGACTGCTCTCTGCTTCTGAGGTGAGGCTGGCTGCTCAGACAAGCCAACCCTGCTGTAGGTGGATAGCAAACCATTTTACAGAGCAACACCATCAGCAGCTGCCCTCCTGTCAGCTTCACATTCCTCCAGCCAGTTCCCAGTCATTCCACTTAGGAAATATGGATCTGTCCTGAGGCCCCAGACAGCTTTAACCTCTGCTTATTCCAGGTTGCCTTAACTTCTGCTCTCATCATCAAGCCCTCTCTCCATTAGACTCACAGTGTTTCCTTGTTCCTTGGCTGCCACTCAAACAGCTCTTGTGCACTAGCACCTGGAAGAGGAGATGCCCAGGGAGAGCCAGTGCAGGAGCAAAAGGCTCACTACTGCAGTATTTCTGGGCATCACCTGCCACATTGTGGGAAGTTTCTGACCCCCAATAAATTCCTTCCTTGCATGAACACAGAGTGGAGGTTTTCATATCGGTTTTGTCAATGCCGCCAAAGGTCAGAGCTGACTTAGGTTACACAGGGAACCTGGAGGGGTCAGTTCCCAACCCAGGGAACACCAGATGTCCAGCTCCCCAGGGTACTACAGCTGCATGCTGTATACTTTGAATCCCTTTCTGGTATCCAAACAGTGCTTCCTCACCACTGCCCCAAGGGAAAGCAGAAATGTGAACTGAGGTTGCAATGCATCAGTGAGGGGTAGGAAAAAAATACCATCAGGTAAAGGATTCACTGAGAACAGCAAGAGACAAAGAAGAGAGCACCCTGGGGAGGTGATATGAAGAGATTAGAGAGAGAGAAGCAGACATACTTAATAAGGTAAGAGCTATCAAGATGATAAAACATTAGATAAGAACCAAGGTCCCTAAAACATAAACAGATGGAGGGAGTGATTCGGAAAGAAGGCAAATACATTTATATTCTACTATGAGAGGCTTCAAGGTAATGTTGCACATACACCTGAGCGCTCTGCCTACAAACCTCCCTCTCTGAGGAACACAGTATTCATCCTTCCTCCTCTTCTAATCAGGGCTCTCATACAGTCAGCTTACCTTTTGCCCAGACAAGAATACCCACAAGGGAGAGTTCAGACAGATGCTGAATAAATAAATCCACTGTGTTCCTACCCCACTGCCCATCAGGCTGCGCCACCCACTGGCAAGTGAACCACCTCTCAAACTCCCTCGGTCTTCTTAATATCTGCTGAACAGTTGTTTTTACCCTCTGAAATTTAGTCCAACGTTAGAGAGAATTTTTACAAATTGTCATTTTCTTTAAACAACCTTTTAGGCAAATTAGGCATTTTTAACCAATTGTAATCAATCTCTCCCTTCAACATCTGTCCTGCCCGATCCCCTTCCCCAAATTCCTCCATCAGCTGTATCCAAACATTTTTCCATTTTCCCTTTCTACCTATTTAGATGCACAGGGTGCTTCTATTAAGAAGCTGGAGTGGGTCCACTGACGATCCACTCCTCCAAATCCTTGATCATCTTTGTCTCCATTAACATTAGGCTGTGTTACTGTCATTACAATACCTGTGAACATGGACCAGCTCCTAGGGGTTGAAAGCAGACTTTACCCAGGCAAATAATATTTTCTCACCCTTTTCATTAGGAAGTTAAATAACCATTCCTGCATGACCCTCAGTCCTTTACAAGGTTGTTTCTTCGATGCCCATCAAAGCTTCTGTTCATTCATTCCTGTGCCTTCCTGCTACACTACTTCGTTCTTCCAGTAACTTACTTGGTAAGTAGTAGTCTTGGAAATTAAGCATGGTTTTAGAAAATTGCTTACTAAGTCTTAAAACCACAAACTATGCTGATCTAAAGAAACAGGCATGGGAGCAACCCCTACAGCTAAAGCCTTATAAAAGAAACATAGGGCTGTGAGGGTAGGAAGAGTATTTAATATAAAATAACAACTAACTTTGAATACAATTTTAAAAGAGAAGTGAGAAATAAGAAGTGTTTCACACCAATACCCAGTCAACAGCAAAAACAAAACCAGTTCCCTTTAAATCACCTGTACCCCTTGCTGACAAATACTGGTGTTATGACTAAATCTGAACTTCAACCTGTGGGAGCCTGAGCTGTTGTGAGAGTACAGAAAACAGTACAGATATGGTTTGAAGCCACAACTGGGAAACATAAGAGTAATGCAGAGGTCTGGGCCTCTGTGCAGCGAAATTAAAACTTCCGCACAGCCAGTGCTTTTCTTCTGCAAAAGTGACCTGATCAATTGCCTGCATACTCGATTTCTGTACTACACAGTCTGTGTTTGTCCTTAAATGAACTTCAAGACATGGCTGAATCTCCAACTAGTCAGTAAGCTGGTCTAGATCTTTCTTTGTAAAGGGACTGTCATTATCACGGCCTAGAAGGAAAAGGTTGTTGTAATTAAGTTTTTACACCAAAGGCTCGTATACACTCAAGGAAGAGAGGGTGAAGATGAACATAAAGCAAACCATGAAGTAGAATCAAGTGTGTCCAGGTTAATCAGAGCCAGGCTAACCTGTCCTCTCAAAGCAAACAGCTCATCTCTGTGTTGCATCTTTTTTCACAGCAGAGGAGAGTCAGAACCTGTATACACCTCTCTCCTGCTTTTAGCAGGAAAGATAGAGGATGGGACACCACAGGGCCTGGGCAGGGACATTTTGCCAGCCTGCTCCTTCAGTGCTCTAGTCAGCAGGTAAAAATGGGGTGGGTGGTCACCAGCAGGTGCTGAGACAGTAGTCTCCAACTCCACCCCAATAGTTACTGATCATCAGAAAGAAATCCCCACCAAAAGGTGTTGAGTAGAGTAACTCCTGTTCCCTCCAGAGCTGGAGGTCCCATGCCCCCCTAAATGAGAACACCCATCCAAAGAGCAAGTACCTTGAAAAAAAGAGAAAGGGAATAAGGATTAAGCAGAAAGGATATTATAAAAAAAAAAAAAAAAAAAGTGACCTAAGAGTTTACAGAGTCTCAGAAAGCCTACAGAAGTCAGGGAACAGTCAGAGGAATACAACATAAACAAATAGAAATGAGCATCTCAAGTTTCTCAAGTTGGACCAAACATCTATCCAGACTGGGCTACAATACAGCTGCCCAGGAAGTGTGTAAAAATGGGATGAACAGATACAATACTTCTCTTAGGTGCTCTTCCAGCTGCCAACTGCTCTCAGCTTGAGGGCTTCCTGAGCCACATCAGGTTTCTTTATTTTTCACTCCTCCTTCATGGATTCCTCTTAATGAGGGAGGAACGAGAACAGTCAGAGAATAACAACACTTGATGAGAGATAAGGTAATGCTTGATATCAATCTTGACATAGGATTATAGAAAGACAGTATCTACATGCAGGCTTCCCATGTGTAATCTACTCAGACATGAACTGCCATACTGCTCTTGCAAATGCAGATACATGTTTCACATCTTTGGAAGGAATTGGATGACATGCTGCAATCTTGTACTGTGGATGTTTTATCAATAGCTTTAACTGCACTTTTCAGTACCTGGCATCCATTATAAAAATGATGGGGAAAGAAACCCAAAAGGTTTTCTGAGCATTTTCTATCTGTGAATACCAAAAGGTGGAAAAGAACAGCTCAGGCTTACTGGACACCATCAATCCCAGGGAGGGATGCTAGTTCATTATGAAAGCCTGTTATTTTGTCATCTGAGATAACATTTACTTTTTGTTCATTCCTTCACTTTTATTAACTCCTGCTGGTATAACCCTGTAGCACATTCTACCTTTAAATACAGTAATATTTGTCTGTGTCTTGTGATATTTTCTGATGCCAGACAGAGAGGAATCAAGAAAACCTGGACACCAGTACCAGGCTCATTTGCTTTGTGAACCATGTCAAATGTACTTCCTATCTTTCCTTCCATTCTTGTGCCGCTCCAAAAAAAAGCCAACATGCACTTGCTAATCTGTCAGCTGCAGACCTCAGTTGGGTCAGCAGGAAAAACAGACAATTCCACTATCTTAGAAAAGATCAAGCATGGTTCACCGGGAGGGGGAGGCAGAAAACAGTGGGCAGGACACACACAGGAAGGCCACAAAAGAAATATGCAGTACCTGTCACCTCTGAATGAGGTCTCCAGAGCTAAAAGATTCAGAATTAAGTCTGATTTATTTTCTACATTTAAAAACAGTAGTTGCTACAGGTGTTGAAAATTTTAACATAAATTTACTTAAGGGTTTGGTTAACATTGGATTGGGGGATGGGGAAGAAGCAGTGAAGGAGTGTAGTTATCTATTGTATTTGTTAACTTAATAGGCATGGTTTTTTCTCCCTTCTAGAGTTAGTTCCCAAACTAGGTCATGGTGATTACACATATCCAGTCTGAAGGCAATGCCTCTCTGCTGCTTGCATGGAGAGAAGGGAAGCAGGAGAAGCAAAGGGTGATGATATTGCACATGACAGTGGTGTTCATATCTAGGCAGATATGGTATTCACATCTAGGCTGGTACACATTGGTCCAACACTCATTGAGCTGAGACAGTTGAGCTTTCTGACTTCTCCTGGGCTCTGCCATTGTCTGGACCCTTAGACACTCTGTGACATCCATTCCACTTCAAGAGCTTTGCCTCTGCCAAACAACATGGGACAAGGTCAGAGAAATCCTTGTTGATTCTGCTCCTGCATCACCAGAGTTGAGCTCAAAGTTTCACTGAACTGGACACAGGTCAAGTCATCTCACTCCCAAGATGTCAAAGGGACCAGCCACTGACTGGGGGAAGAAAAGGGCCTGAGGGCTGACACCCCATCTGGTGTTCCCAGCTTCAGCAAAGCAACATGGAGGAAGAACGCACATTTGTGCCTAAAGGGGATAGGGCTACATCCTACCCCAGCAGTAAGAAGAGGGGAGTAAGACCCAGCTAGTCTGAAATTGGTTACTGCCTGACAGATGCTGTCAGTTTGGGGAATGGAGAAAAGAGGAAGAAAGTGAGGAAATATAAAGCAAAAGCAAACTAAAGCTTCAGAGGTTGAAGAAACCTGTCCTTATGTCTAGCATAACTACACAGCATCTCATTTCTGGAGAAACTAGGATCATAGAATGACTTGAGATGGAAAGGACCTTAAAGATCATCTAGTTCCAACCCCCCTCCCTCCTCTGCCTGCATGAATGCTACTCACTAGATCATGTTGCCCAGGGTCCCAGAAATAAGAGGAGAGATGTAAAGAAAACAGCTGCATGTTGTCAGAAAATAGTTTTTGGATCTCTTATTAATCAGCTAGATTTTTCTTATCCTCTCCCACCCATCATCTTACCACAACTGAGAAGTTGATGGAGCATCTTAAATATTTCATGCAGCCTTCAGACTGAAATCTCAGTAGGCCCCTGGCAGACTGCCTAGGTGAGGATTCCTTTGACCCTCCTTCCTCTCAATCCATGGCTGTTCTCTCTTACCTATTAAGCCTCTCCATTTTCCTTCTCTCTACTCTGCCTCCAGAGAAATCAAGTCCCAAACTGAATTTCTTCCTCACAGTTTTCATGCTTCTTCCTCACAATTCCCTTTTATTCAGCTTTAAGTCTCTTCATTTCCTCCTCTATTAGTTTTCAGTTTTTTGCCTTCTTAATGAGACATTGCTTGAGGTTAGGATTAATAACCCCCACTTCAGATACCCATTAATACATCAATAATCAAGTGTGGGCACAAGAAGTCTGGTAGCCCTCTGTGAAGTAGGGTGACCCATTGGCAAAGCTGCATGGAGGCCTGAGGACCCCACAGAACTGAAAGGGGGACAGAGATCAAAGGGAAAGGCAGCCTCAGGTAAGGCTCACCAAAGAGGATTCCACAGGAGGATGTCACTTTAACAGACTCGAGTCCAGATTTTTCCAGGAAAAAGTGTAAATGAGCCCTGACAGCACAAAGGTGAATGGTCTCTTTTCACTGAAAGTGCCTTTGGCTGAAACAGGAGCATCTCTGGCTATCCTGAAAGGGGACCTGGCATGGACAGGGAACCTCTCCATGAAAAAGCAACAGCTTATTAAGTCAAGGAGAGACTCAGCATGCTGTACTACAAGAAACATGGTTGTTTCACCAATTTGGAGCTGCTTCCTCCTGGAGCAGCGGTTTGGCTCATTCAGGAGCCCCTGAGGCAGCTCCACGCCACTGAAGGGAACCCACCTCACCTGAACTGCTCATGGACCACAGGATGGTCACCCCAATGTAGAGGAATGGCAGCAGCTTCTTCCTCTATCACCACTGTTTCTTCCTTAGAAATTACTGCCCTCCCCTCAACTGATACTGAAAGAATAGTGATCCAACTCTCTCCCCGCCAAAACAAGGGGAGCGAAAGAAGGAAGTGATTTTGCACATGCAGGATGACAGTAGGCACAGACAAATAAGGGCCATCCTGGCACAGGGAGTCCTGCACCACAGCAACTCAGAGACAAAAAAGCCATGGCAGGCCACAGTCAGAGGGATGGAGTGAGCAAAATGTTGAAGGGCAAGGAGTGAAGGCAGTGAGATTTGATGAGGCTGGTGGCCAGCAGCCTGCAATAGAAGACAACATGGTTTGCTCAGCTGAGGGGCCGAGGCAGGAACAGCAAAGACATTAGCAGATAGGAGGTCACAAAGCAATGTGAGGCAAACGATGGTGAGAAAAGCTAGTAGTAGAGCAGACACAGAGCTAAGCAAGATGGACAGGGGTTAAAGTGGCATCCTGTGTCTTTTCCTTGCTTCTAATCTCTCTGTGCCATGTTACCTCTAATATCTTGTAGTCAAGGATCTTTTGATGTTTTCACTGCAGGACCTTTAAATACTCAGTAAAAACTGAAGAGGAAGCTAAGTAATACCAGACCTCCACCAACATAGTTCTGGTCCTATTTACCTTCGTGGGACTATTGCCATTAGTTCTGCTGCATCCAGTGTTGCACCCACACTTCTGGCTTCCCAGAAAGGTTCCTTCTCACTCTGCTTTGTTGTTCATGTAGAAGCTGTAGCAGATGTTCTCCCAGGTTCCCACAACATGGGAAAACAGTATATTTGCCTAGGGCAGCAGGTGGCAGGGAAGCTGTTTGACCCCTGTGGGATAGTGAGTTGTAGAGAAGCCCAGGTGGTGGATAGCGCAGAAACCAAGGAGAGCACACTGCAGGAGAAGATAGAGTGCCTTTGCTCTGCATTGTTTTTAATTTCCTCACCATTCTTCTTTGCCTGAATGGAATTAAAGAAGCATCAAGGGAGCTTCACTGCCAGGCACACCATGGCAACACATCAGCTTTACAGACATACCAGCTCCTAGGAGCACTAACATGCTTCTTCCTCTCATCCCATAGGTCCTCTTTCCCACACTGTCTCCATGCTCCAGCCTGCCTGGGCATCCCAGGAGGTCTTCCCTAGCAGTTCTCCCTCAGACAGACAGATACACAGGACCACTAAAGTACCCTAACTGGAAATCTTCACAACACTTGGACTTGATATCGCCTCTTCTCATGGACCCTCCTCCTCTTTCCCTCCAGCAAGACCTGCTGCATAAGCATCCCCACAGAGAAACATCCCACCAATGCACAGGCAGCAGTGAGGCACAGGCTCCTCTGGGAGCTCATCTCCCCACCTGCCATCAGAGGAGAAGGCAGATGATGTTCTGCTTTGTGTCCTCTTCCCACTGGGCTTTGTGAAAGAGAGAGAAACAACAACAGCTGCCTCCCTGTCTGGGGGACAGAGTGGGAGGTACGCGCATTTTGGGGAATGGAGAATTAATCTGAGCAAAGCACAAGCCAAGTGAAGCCGAAATTCAAACTCAACTTTCATGCTTAGATTTCATCTTCTTTCAGTAAGTGCCTGGTTCAAACAGAAGCATGAAAACAGGTTGTGTTGTTTTATAGTATATTCGGCCTGACCTAGACAAGGAAGGTGGCCAGAGTCTTGCAAGAGAGAGCTTGTTCTCTCTTCTAAAATTGACAGCCTGCTTTGAGAAACCCAAGAGGCCCTGAACTGGGGTTAACAAACAGAATTCAGTGGAGTGGTGCCAGTTTATTAACCACAGCACATGACTCAAACACTTGAGCACTTACCTACACTGACACCAGCATCTTCGGAGGCTCAGCCACCCTTGCCTACTGCCAGCAGGTAGGGGCAACCTCATGCCCACCTCTATCAAAACAAGGCTGTTATTATCAGCCTGAGTATGAACTTCAGTCCCTATAACACATCTAATTGTTCAACCCAGTCATACCTCCCAACTCTCACTGTCTGGCTGGATATGTCAGCCCACAGGTAGGTGCCTAATAAAAAGCCAGAAGGGCTCCACTTCCACCATCAACACAATTTCTTGCACTGGTGATTTACACTGGAATTCCAACACATTTGAATGACATTTGGGAGCTCATTGATTTTAACGGTCTGATTCATTTCAGTCATTACTCTCCCCATGCCCCAAAATACAACAGCCTTCTAGATTTCCTGCACCATGACCTATTCTCTCCTTCACTCTTCCCTTTACAACTTAAACAGTAAAAACAACTTTAAATCCTCAGCTTCCTGTCAAAAGCTTTTCAGTACCCTCAGAGTTTTAAACAGCAGTGAAGGGGGTCCCTCTTTTCCTTGTATCCCTCTGGCATCACCCAGACAGATGCACAGGGGAACGTACAAGTCTCTCCGAGGAATAATTTCAGTGGAACTCACCAGTAGGTCAAATATTTATTTAAGTCTCATCAATGCAAATGTCTTCTAATCCTCCTGTATCTTTCAGGGATGGCAAAGGAATGGTGAGTACACCTCTGATTTATACAGATGCATATCAATTGAGTAATAAAGAACTCATCTAGATGATTACGTAGTAATTGTATCACTATTAGTCAAATATCTTTACACTGTATGTATATCAATATAAGAGTTAATAGTATAAAAGTATAAAAGCAATACATTCATTGCAGTAACAGTTCCTGTACTTTCTTCTTTTCAGTGCATTTTGATGGTCTGACTGCTGCTTGCACACATTTCTGCTGAGAGCCACACTGGCACAATGAGAGATGTCTTGCAGGATGCATCTCAGCATGCATAGGTTGGGGGTGAGGGGAATAAACTAAGACAATCTTCTGAAAGTGCATGAGACCTCCAAAAAATTTCCAAGCAGAAGTATGTAGCTAGGTGCTTAAGGGCACCAAGCATAAGCAGCATAGTTGGTAGGGAAGAGGTGCAGAGGTAAGCCTATAAATACAAAGCTTCAGTGTTGTTATGGGGAAGTGGCAGGGTCACAGAAGAGGTCATTCAATGGAATGAAATAATCCCAGGTGTAGCTGCTAAATCCATTAAGTAAAGACTTTGCATCAGATTGTCTATTGGGAATGTCTCTATGTTCCTAAAAAACTACATGAGACCCGTGAAAATGTTAATCATCAGAAAAGAATAATCCTCCATCCAGTGGGGAGAGGTGTCACAGCAATGGATGAGGAAATCCTTCACGTGCGCAAACAAGAACGGGAAATGCCATAGGTACAAGACAAAGTCTCAAGTGCATGACATTAATCAGCTTAATCGCACTCGGGAAGTACCAGGAGAAGTCAAGAGGCTGGGGAAGGAAATAATCACTTTTGTGCTCTCCTGCTAGAACTGTCTAACCTGTCACCTTTGCTTCCACTGATGGGATCACAGGCATCCTCAGTCCTCTGGAGGACATCCCAGGTCATTCAGTCACCAACCCCCTCATCTCCATGCAGAAGCTGACATCTTTATTTCAAGTGATGTCCAGCACCTTCCTGTTTTCCCTGCTCAAGGCCCTCACTGACAGCTTCCCCCAGGGCTATGCTCCTCAGTCCCTAAGAGACTCTACCTGGAAATGCCTTCACAGCAGCATGCCTGTGCCCACACATACCAGCAGTGAGGACACTCTGGCTGCTACCACAGCCAAATAAGCCTTGAGCATTTTTATTGCACAGAAAATGAAGAGTGTATCTCCCAGGTTGAGCGCAAGAGGGGTGGGCCAAGTGCCACAGGCAATCTTTTGAAATGTAAAGCTGGAAGAAAGATTTTCTGTCCCAACAGGACAAAATAGGGACTGCTGATGCATCTAACTACTCTTCAAGAGACACCTGGTATTTATCCCCACTACATCTGTCTCAGCAAAGGGGAGATGTTGGCAGAGGCATTAGTTTCAGGAGCTTGCAGCAGTTCCTCTGCTTGACTTCCATCCCCTGCCTCTTTTCTGATGTTGCAGGGGAAATGACAGAGGGACCTGCCTCAAGCACAGTGCTCCATCTGGGAACAGCAAAAAGAGAAAATACAGGGGCATGATCCACCACTGCACAAGGACAGGGGGACAAAAAGCTGCATTCAAACAGGGTAGAGTAGAAGAGGAGTCAAAACAGAGATGAGGCCCCTGCAAACACGTATTTTTGACCAATGTAGTGATGACATATTCCCTTCTGTCTGTCCCTAAACCACAGCCATGCAATGGTGGCCTGACATCTAAAATGACTGCAGCCTTCGCATTTATGATTCCTCCCTAGGAGTCAAATCCAGCAACACACAACCCTGAAGCACTAGCTCAGGAACCTGTCAGGAGTTCCTTGAAGCTTTGAATAAACTCAAAGCTGCCACCTTCCTCCTCCTCACAGAGGAAGATCCAAGTATACACTCAATGCTACTTCTGTATTTCAAGAGCATGCTGAAAAGTCCCACAGATCAGGATATCCTAGAGCAGACCTCCCTAGCCTGATTTTCCCCTTTGTAGCCCTCAGAGGATGTTCTTCCATGGGAAGTTCCCCTTCACCCAGGGAAGGGAGCACATCTTGCCTTGTGCAGACTACGTATGATCTGGATTCATGTCTCACACCCAGACAGAGAATCCCTAATGTGACAGCTCAGGAAAATCAAACGAAGTGTCAACCCTCTTTCATTTTCCAGTAAAATAACCCCCATATGGGAGAAACACAGTTTCCCCAGACATCTGCCACACATTCCAGAAAGATGCATTACAGACATGCCACTAAGTGTGAAATAGATTTTTAAAAGTTAAAAAGCTATTGGATATTTAAAGGATGTGTGACATATCACAATATGCTGTAAATACATTTTAAAGAAATAACAGCACCTCAAAGATACTGTGGAGGGATGCAATTAATTCTGTGTTTTGAAAAAAATCCTGCATTATGGTTCTCTGGGGAAGAAACGTTTTTTTGAAGTACCTACATTAAGAGTTAATTATTGCATTGTAGGGGAAACTTGAGGCTTCAGCAAGATCTGACCTATGTGGTGGAAGGCTGCATGCAGCTACACTGATAACACTAATTTTAATTAATTCTACCACAAACTCTACTTCCTTCCAACAACCAGTCTCATTGGCTTAGAGCTTCATCTGACTGGCAGCTTGAGCTCAATCTTATATAGCAGGTATGACGGCTATGGTGAAAAACTAAGCTGAAGTTCAACAGTTAAAAAAGAAAAATTGTCTGTGTGTAAATATTCAAGAGTTATTTTTTGGGGAAGCACTTGTTGCTGGATGCTCTAAACACTGCTTTCACACTGGGCAGCAGAGTAACCCAAGACCTCTTTCACTCATCCTCTAACTCATCGTAAATTTGCACATCCAAATGGAGATAAATTAGCAGCTGCTATGGGAGAAAGAAAACTGTGCTTTGAATATGCTTAGTAGAGACTTTGATATGACTCAATCCAAGAAATTAAGACAGAATTAAGGATGAATGTAGAATCTCAGTTTCTCCCTCCCCACACCACCTTCACAACACAACCTTGCATTGCATGCTCGTGTGGTCAGGTTTTGGGTTTTTTTTTCCCACAGGACCCCTGCACCCACAGGGAAGGATGGCATTTAGTGAAGACAGTGATATGACATCTTTTTAGCCAATGGGCCTTACAGGAGTTTGCTGACAGCAGGGAAACAGAAATAGGCAGGAATGCAAAGCATGCAGGCTCCAGGTAGGGACATGACTTCACTGCACTACATGAGATGCTCCCTTCTCACTCCTCCTCACTGCAAGCTGAGCCCTCCAGGCCTCCCAGCCTGCCTCCACTCAGGCTCGCTGCCCCAGCCTTTGCCTTCTCAGCCAGTTTCTTCCCATCCAAACCCTTACCTCCCATACCCTGGTTACCTGCCCCTCCATTAGCCTCACACAGCCCACCCACTCCACTCCTCAGGTTGTTTTCTCATGCCATCTCTCCCCAGTCCCTCCACTTCTGCAGGCCAAATATCTGGTGAATGAGCTTTGCACCTCAGATCCCTTCTGGCTGCCTGACCCAGTGGACTTATCTTCCTCCTGGGCTTCTCAGTCTCTCATTCCAGTATCCTTCCCCAGATTTTTGTTTGGTCTCTGCATCCCAGACCTCAAATTAGAGTTTCATTGAGGGACAAAAAGACTGCTACAATAGGAAAAATTGAAGCCAGCTTTCAAAAACCATGCTACCACCTCGTGTAACAGTGGAAACCACATCTTCCATTTCTTTGGTTCTGTCTGTGTGTGTGGCCCTCATATGAACTCTGCAAATTCAGCAATCCCAATAGGCAGGAAAGGAAGGAAAAACATTACACAGTACCCAGCACCCAGCAAATAAACATATTATAAGGAATTTGTCCACGTAGGGAAAGACAACAGGGCCAACCTATGAAAAAAAATGGAAACTGGAAGGTTGTAGCATGGAATGAACAAAATGCTACAAGAAAACAGTGTGAAGACTGCTGTCTCCAAAAGCATTTCCTGTATAAAATAAGTGGGCTACTATCTAGGGCCTCCTCCACTCACTAAAATCCCACTTCCAGAGAGAGCTCTAGATGGGAAGACGAGCAGTTGCCAGCACAGACAGACAATGGGGCAAAAAGCGCAGAGAAGAGAGGAGCAAATTCCAAAGCCAGGAAGGATCGCACTCCATCCAGGAAATTAATCAGAAAGGAGCCATGGGGAAAGAAAAAAGCAAGGAAAAAATTGCCTTGAGGGAAAAAAACATCCTTCATTCAGAAATATCACAGTTGACCAGTGGCACTGAACATCAGGTGGTACCAAAGGCAATATGTTATTACTGTTGCATTCCTATGAGGCTGTCTTTTTTAATATAATTCACTTATGGCAAACAAGGCCTGGCCTGAATCTCACACATGGACAAAGCAGAGCCTGCAAGAATCTCCCACAAAACCTGGAGACTTCCTCAAAGCAAAAATTACATCACATTCTGGTAAACATGTGAACAAGAGCAATTACATACAAACTGTAATGCATCACAAAGCATACTTTTCTCAAATACGTTTTAGCTTGATTATTGTTAACAATTCTTGTTAACAACAACTTCTAGCTAGTTAGGAAATGATCTGTAGTACATTTTGTAGAAAATAAGGACATTATATTCATAGGGGGACTTACTGCCACACTAGAGTACAGAGTTGTTGGCTGAGAAGCCAAATGCAGAATACAGGTAAAGTAGGAAGCATATTTTTGGGGTGTGCGAATAATGGAGCAAGGCAGTTTCACCAAGTGCACCTTTCATGATGTTTCAGTATGCTTCCAAATAATAAGCAGGCCTTAGCAGACACTTTTGATCTTTGACTTGAGATATTATCAGCCTCTGCATGGAAGAAAATATTTCTCCACTCTCAAATATTGAGCTCCTGCATCTTCCATGCCATGAAAAACAGAACAGCTGCTGTTTGTTATGAAGTGCCTGTTTCAATAGGGAGACTAATGTTTTAACATGTGTTTTCTTTCCCTCCTTCCCTTCTTGCCTGTTGAGGCAAATCTTGTAGCTAGCATTATAAGCACTGGATTCAGCATCTTTCTCCTGGATGAATTTGTACAGATGTTAGCCCTTTTCATCCATGACTCTTTAAGAGGAGAAATCCCCCAAGAGGTACATTTGGTTCAGCCTCTCACGACATCCAGTTACTTCAAGCTACAAGCAACCTGAAAGCCCTTGTGGTATTTCAGCATTTTTTGCTACTCTGGGGAGGTAGTGATAAACAATACCAAGTTATTAAAGTAAAGATGAAACAGCTCTCACAAAAGGTTCAGGGGTCAGGAACAAGGCTGAAACAGCAGTGTTGATTTAACTTTTGTAAGCAAACCCTTGAACACTTTGCCCAGCTTTCAGGATGGGGCACAGGGCCAGATCATCACAACCCAGCCATCATGCTGAGCTCACATCCGTCTGCCTCTGCCAACAAGAGCCCGCCGTGGTGAGTGGGGATTAGCAGAGAGCCAGCTACACCACAAGAGCAGGCCAGCAGGGAGGGAAGGCAGGTAGAGTTTCACCCAGGCTGGCTCAGGGAATGCACACCTACCAGCACCCTGGCCCTGTTCCCCTGGTAGATGCATCCCTCAGACTCTGCCACCCAGAGATGAGCTCCTGCACACTAACAGCTCAGGATGGGGATGTCAGGAGTGCCATTTGCATGTTAGAGAACACAGGACAATAGTGGCTGACCTGGTCTTGGAATAAAATGCTTTATATGGGGATAAAAGCAGCTGTGAGTACAAGAAAGCAACAATTGCATTCCAGCCTGTAGCAATCCCATCCACAGAAGAGGAAATCTGTGGTTTTCACAGATAAGCTCTGACATCTCTGCAGAGCCCTGGCCTTTGCCCTTATTCTCATTAAGCCAGTGAGCGATGTCTTCTGTTGAAATCATACCTCCAGATCTTGCCTGTAACTCTTGACCTTTCAGGAAGCCTAACCCCAGGAAGCCTGTTGTCCACAATACTGGCCAAGAGATGCACTCTGCAGAAAGAGCCCATTCAAGGGCAGGAGCAATCATAGCAGACAGGCTGCTGGCAGCAAAACCAGGGAATGACAGCGAGGGAAATAAAAAAATAAATGAGACAAAAAATGACAGACTGCCACAGACAGAGAGGAGAGGGGAGAGACAGGGTGGCTAGTCACAGTGGAGTCTGGTAGAGGAATTACAGGGACTCAGAAGCTCCAAATCACACTTGAGGAGGAGGAGCAATGGCTTCTTTTATAGACTCAAGCACAGTAGGTGATGACAAGGAGAGAAAGTTAAAGGAAGAAAGGATAAACAAAGAGTGTGCTGTTGTATCATTAGAGAGGACAGATTTATATTTCCTCTAGGATGAATTGCAGCATGTAAGTGTAAATGACACCACTGTCTCAGGGGACAGATGGTCCCCTATATCACAGCTCTGTGCATCCCCCATCCCGCCTGAGGGAATTGCTCCCCTCCTCAGTCTGCCCTGATGCAATGGACATCAAGAAAGCTGGAAAAGGGAAAGGCAGGGATGGATACCTTTCAGGCAGGAAGTCCAAGCTAAGCTTTCCATCTCCATCCCCACCAGCTGACTTTGCAGTCAGATTTGGGCATGCAAAAGCTTTTCCAGCCACAACACTGCACTCAAACTCCAGCCCCCAGACCAGGCAACTGATCCAAACACTTATGCAGGTCCTCTAGCAGAAGGCTTACACTGCCATCACACCACCTTCTTATTTCACCAGCCCTTGATGGCAGTCAAAGATTAAGCACTCATGTTGATTGTCTCAGATCTATCAGCCGCCTTTGATACCACTGATTGCAAGGGGTTGTTGAGGTACCTGCCAAGCTCAGCAGGGCTTTGTATCATCTGTTCCCAACCTAAATACCCCCCACCTTGTCTTACATCTTCATCATCACACTTCATCTCTTCTTTTACAAGTCCAGCTGCACTCTCATCTACCTTCCTTGCTCATCTCAGCCTCCTGCCCCGGCTGCTGGTCTCAACTTCGATGTCTTCTCCATATGGAATAAACAAACCCATCCTCATCAGCTAGCCTGTTCCCTTGAAAGCTTTTACAGAGATGATTCCTGCTCATTTCCACAGCAGGGCCCAGCATACCCCTCCAGGGAGGGAAGGCAGGTAGGACAGCAAAGCCAGCAGCAGTCCCTTCCTGATGGAGGAACACAGCTGACAGGAGGAAGCACAGCACAAAGTCAAAGCCCAAGGAGCAACAACAACCAAGAGCAACACAAGCCCAATCAACCATCAGATCTGTCCTTTAGAACAGCCAATCTAGGCTGGTAGTGCTTCCCACCACCGCTCAACCCTCCTCCCCTTTGCCCCCACCAGCAAGAGGCTGCAAACCCCATTTCAGAGAAGCACATGTCAAACAGGACCTCCTTCAGCCCTGCCCCTCAGCAGACAGTGAGGCACAGGAGAGGCAGTGTCAGAGATGTATGAGGCACTCCAGTAAGGGGCTGACCAAGGTGTCTTGGGCCAAGCAGAATCAGCAGGCAAAGCAAGCATAGGACAGAAGTGGATACAAGCTTGAGCCTGGTCCATCTTACACCAGATAAGAGCCTTCCCGTACCATCATCCACAGACACTGTCTCTCTAGGACTATAAAGATCTTTCCGACTTAGAGGCTGTAATGGGTCAAAAGTTTTTCATACACTCTTCTTTTAACCATCCTGGGACCAGCTGCAGGCCATCTGCTGCAGAAGAGTCGCAGCTCTGTTAACTATTCCTCACCTGAAGCAGTTCAGGTCAAGTATTATGCTCATAGACCAAAGCCCCAGGCCCCTTTCCCATGGTCTGTGAAGAGTGTCAAATCCTCAAATAGGCAGCTGGTTGATTTGTTAGTGGTTAGTTGCATTAATTCACATTATTATAACAGGACATGTAATTAGAGGTCTGGTCAGACTATTTTATAGGTCTTGAACTCAAAATGAGTACTTTTATTGCCCTTTTTATTCCTACAAGAGCCCTTCTGGCTCTCTTACACACTACTCCAGTGTTCACAAAGGCTGAAAAAGGCAAACTGACCATTTTTCAAAGAATAAATGGTTCTCATCTCCAAGGCAAAATATATTCCAGTGAATAAACACAACATGCTCCAGAAAGATTTTTCAGCATTTGTTTCAGTTCAGCAATGCATTTTGCAGAGGGATGGGGAGGTCCCCCAGAGCAGGCGCTGCTACCATCCCTGCATTCAGCTGAGCACATCATCCTCCTCCTCTGGTCTAGCACTACTGGATACCCCCAGGCTGCCACAAACCACACTGTCTGTGCTGGATAACATGTTGCTGTATGACAAGACCAATCTCCCCAGCCTAGTCTGAAGAGCAATGGCAGGTGCATATAGGTCTGTTTTCACTAGGTATAGCAGAACAACACTGATTTACCAGAAAAAGACATGACTTTCATCCTCTACTCTCTCTCTCACCTGCTTCCCTGCACCTTTCACATTCATTGACCACAAATCCAGGGACTGTATAAAACAACCCGTCAAAAGTGAGTCCTAGTCCCACTTTCCTGGAGCATGAGAGCATGGAGGTCTAGAAAGTCTTTCATTGCTTTTGAAACATATTGGGGAAACAGGGCAGTAAAACAAACACACAGCAGAAATACCCCTCTCCTAAACCACAGGCTTCTCTCAGTATTTTGTGTTTAGCTCTTCCTCCAACAGCAGGAATCTATCCTTCGGTAACAGGAAAAATGCTCAGAGCTTCGAATGAAGACAGCAAGGATGCATCACAAATTTTCAGCCTGATTTCCAATTTTGTTAGACCCTATGGGTTTTAAATCTTCAGAGAGTCAAAGCCCTGGTTTTGTTTGTGCTGTTGTCCTGCTTCATTTCCAAACTGTGGTCTTTGACTTCTCACTATTAAAAAAAGCCTTCAGGGAATAAGCTAAGGGGATGGAAGGCAGGGATTTATCTTATTTCAGCATTTGTGCTTAGATGCACAGGGCCAGCTTGCAAGATAGCCAAATTTAGACCTCATCCCTTTATATCTGCCCACTTCCCTGGAACTGCATACATCTCACATACACGCAACCCAGCCAGTTTCTTACAGATCTCAAGCATGCAAATCCCCTTCAAACATATCCACCCCCTGTGTGTTAATAATGACAATTCATGAGTTTAAATTCCATTTACACCACATTTGATTGTGCAAATGATTGCTCTAAATTTCCCATCATAAATTTGCACATCAAATGACCCGCACAAATGGCACTTCCTTGTCACTAGCTTTGCAGAGACAACTTCCTTACCAAATACTTATGTGGGTCCTGAGCACTATCCTGCTCCCCCTGCCAACCAATTATAATCAGGAAACAGGGTTGCTACCCTAAAAAAAGCTGGAATTTACAGAATTACTTTTTCCCAACACAGAGTCCAGGTGGATAGTGTGTCTTTCCTCCCACAAAAATGCAATTGCCCAGTATTTCATTATGGAAACACTAAAAGGTTCAGACTGCAGGATTTGCAAAACTGAACCTGCTCCCTGCTTTTCCATTTGCCTTCATCCAGAGCATCTGGGAAACCAAACAGCATAAAAACCCTAAATGCAGCCCAGGATGCTAGCCAGCAACTCCTCCAGCCTGCTATCCAGAAACTCCTTTGCTAGAGAAGGAAGAAGAACCACTTTTTGAGAGATCCTTTGCCCTCTGAACAGAGAAGTTAAATTAAACATGCTGAATTTCCTGCTACAATGGCAGTCACTCAAGTGTATCCAGAGAATGACTGGATGGCTAGTTTTCAGACAGGTAGAGGTAGATGGGGTGAAGCCCAACCAGCTTTCCAAGAGGAGAATTAACAGGGAAATTAAGAGTCAGTTCACAAGCACAGGAAATGTCTGCTTTAAGGCACATTGCTAACATAAAACAGGAGGAGAGTAGATGATGATAGATTGCTCCTGGGAAGATGACCGCATTGGTCCACTGCATTCAGTGCCTTCAAATATTAATCAAAATAATGGACAATTGACTTACTAGAAGTCACCGTTATTTGCTAATAGCAAACTTCATTCCACCAGTAGGGAGCTTGGCAGAGCAGCAGAAAATCCAGCAGGACCTAAAGCAGTCTTGCTCCCTTGTAAAGCTTGAAAAACATCAGGCACACATGCAGGGCAACACCACTGCCACTGCATGTCCACTGGAGAGCTCTGGACCAGCTCTGTTTCCCATGCAACAGGAGCAACTTCAAAAATTGATTTAACATGTTGTGGAGTCCAGAGGGGTTAGATAACCTCTTACAGGGGAAAAAGAAAAATCATCTTGCACTCGGTGGATCTTAGGTATATCTTCCTTGGCTTGAAGGAGGTCTACAGAGTTGCATAATCAACAGAAATCAATAAATTACTAAGGGCACAGCAACAACATCTCCCTGATTACCTAGAATGATACAAAGCTGCCACAGGTTCTCAAATAAGTGCCAGACTCTTCATATGTCTTCTGAATAGATTTTCTAAGAGAGACAGGAAAGATCTGCCTTTAAAATGGAGAAAAAATAATAAAATACATTCTACTGTTTTTCAGGTATGCACATAAAAGCTGATACTGATGACTCCACGAGCAGAAAGCTATGATCCTTGGGTTCTCAGGATTGATGAACATTGCTTAAAATCCACAAGCCACTCAATTTTTGGTGTTTTGTTACACCTTCTGATCCCATTTTCAAACTTATCTCTACCTACTAGAGATGCAGGAACTATTAGTTATATTTATACACAGAGACACGCAAAAATATACACATATGAAAAAGAAATTAAAGACTCGAAGGATTACAGGAGCTCAAATCTTAAGACAGTCATCAACTACTACAAGACTTGCAATAAGTTTCCAGATCATGTTTATTTATTCAATAACTACATCCAGTTGTTATGAAAACCATGTCCAAGGCATAGCAGTACACAAGGCAACAGCTTAAGGCAGAAACAAGTACAACATACTACAGGAACCTGCACATAGAATTCCACTTGGACAAAAACAAATTACCCAGACTGGTATTTGACCGGGGCATAGTATATAATACACTTATTCACCCAAAGCTTATTAATGAGCCACTTAAAAAGCAGTGGTTTTGGCAGCCCACAGTCCCTATGTGCCATGGCACCACCTGCCCAATGTCACCAAGAGAAGTAACAGTTACCAGTCCACACACATACTGTTTCCTTTGCTTCTCCAACATTTGATTCTTCATTCAGCTCTCATAGGGCAGTGCCAGCAGGAAACACCGCCACCATCAGCAACCATCCTATCCTCCACTGACTCATGCATAAGTGATGTCTGTGGCACCAGGCAGGGGGCAGGTGGGGAATAAATCTGTGGGCTTTCTCGGTTTCCCATTAAAATGCCCTAGGCCAGTCCTGTTTCCTCGTGCACCAAGCACATAGTGCAAGCTGATAATGCCGCCAGTAAAAGTTATAGGGAAGGTACCTCCAGATGGTAGGTACTTTTAGAGGCAGGTATGATGTCACAGCCCCTATTTAGTGGATCTCTAAAGCTAATGAGCTGCAAGGCTGCTCCTCAGTACACACCATCATCCCAGCATTAAGAAGTCACCCTGCTCAATACTCTATAAAACACAGCTTCCAGCACTAAAACTCAAGTGTATATATAAGCTTCTGCACGACTGGGACCTGACCTGCTGCTCCTACATCTCAGAAATCAACTGGAAATGCAACACTTCACTGCCTGAGAGCAAAACAGAAACCCAAATGGCCAACACACTTCACCAAGGGGTTGGTATATAACAAAAAGCAAGAAAATGACAGAGTGGTAAACTGCAGAGCCTATCTCATTACTGCTACAGTTTTAGCATTGATTTTTTTTTTTTTTTAATGGCACACTTCACTCCAGCTCTCACTGTCACATCAATATTATAGATACAACAGCAAAGGGAGGTCCGGGCCTCCTGGGAGGAGTTTCTTTTAAAACAAGGCTCAAAGAATAACCCAAATCCATTGCATTTGACCCTGGGGATGGATGAAATGTAAAGTCTTTATGGAACCCCAAGGAGTCAATCAGCATTACAGACATCCAGGCATCTCTGTCATAATCTTGCCATGACTTGCAAAGTGCACGAGGATCCATTTGTAAGGTGCCATGTGGCATACCCATTATTTAATCCCAAATGCTTTATAAATTCATAAATGAATGCTACACAGTTGGTTTGGAAACATTTTTATACTATTCACCCTATTCCCCATCCAAGCTTGATTTCAAATCCTATTTGACAGAGTTTAGGCTTTATAAAACTGAAAAAAAAAAAAAACAAAACCCAAACCAAAACTTACAGCCATTATCATGACCATATCTCAGATATTAATAGTGTTAACATTGTAGCTGCAACAACCCCATGGTCTGCAACTCAGAGTGGTCCAGGCTTCAGTTCATCAAAACAGAAATCAACCTAAGCAAACCAGTTGGCAGGTTGCTCACACACTGCATCACACCAACTCCTTTCCAACAGGCACACTACTCCACAGGCAAGCCAGGCTCCAGGTGTACATTGCATTGCATAACCAGCTGATTAGACAGCACTTGCCTGTATCCAACAAAAACCTGCTCCACAATAAACTAAGGTGATTCAAGCATTCATTCCCACTGTATGCAAAGCCATCTCAGAAACTCAGTCACCAAACTTCAAAGCATCAAGACTCCTTTTCACCACACACCACAATAGCAAAAGGCACAGTAAATAATCCTCATGGGGACCAACCCCCCCAAGTTTCACATGGAACATAGTCCCTACCTTAACATATCCAGAAACAATTTTAAAGCACAGAAGTGGTTCTTTCTCCTCTTACTGCACTGCAGCAAAGCAATATGACAACTGTTTAATAGCACATAACAAAACTGCAGGACCACTCACAAAAGAAAAAATAATCTTCAGGGAAGGGAGATTTAAGTAGGTAGAATGCAATTTCCTAAATTGAAGTTTACTGGTTAATGATCTCATGCTTAGAAAAATTGCTACATAGTCTTTAACTATCAGAGCATCCATTTTAAGTCTCATTGATAGTACTTCCATAACAGCGATCACCAAGCTCTAACCTAGTAAAAAGTCAATGAGAAGATTAATGGGCATTTAATTAATGCCCTATCTTTTGCTGAATTTTCAGGAAATGCCAGGGGTTGACCTATGACAGTGACTCAGCCTGCCCCTGCTCAGCTTAAGCACATTGGAGAACCAATAGCTCAGTATACCAAGAATTAAAGACTTCAGACAAGAAAAAAGCAGTCAAGCACATCAATTCTTAGAAGACACAATGAAAAGAAGCATCTTTTATAAAGGATCTCATTCCTAGCAAAGTGATCTGCCACCAGGCCATGGAAATGTATCCTTCCTCTTGTGCTGTTAAAAAAAAAAAGTGTGATGCCAAGAACATATGATAACCTGCAAGAAGCCTTCAGGGTGCAGAAACAAACCCACATCTTAAAAAAAAAAAATTATGGGAACTACTTATTGCATGATTCATTAAACTCGAGGACCACTAGGGGTTAAGGGGAAATCCAAGGAGGAGCTGAATCCCCTCAATTTGTCATTCAAACTCCCAACTTCATGCAGCTGAGCTGAAATCTCAGGTCTGAAACCTTTCAAATGGTTTCCAACCTCTTGTACCCAGGTGTAACATCATTAACAGGTGATTGAACGTGACTTTTCCCTTATTGTTATAGTTCCTAATAGGAAAAACTCCATTTCCAAGTTAAAGAGCACACATGTCTGAGGATTAGAACAGAAGAAACATTTAAACACTAAAATGGCTATATAGTGCCCAATTCCTTGAATAACAGCTCCAACAACTTAAAATCAAACTCCTTGCAAAATACCAAATTGGAGGGAATATTTTGACTGACTTTTTAGCCAGAAATAGGGACAGGCTCCTCTTGTCTTCCCCCATGCAAGGGCAAATCTTGATCCCAAACCCAAGTTATTACTTGTTTTCATTTTCCAGATCTAGTCTTTTTATTCAGACACAAGTGTCTTGTGCTTTACTCTGAGCCCACCGCACACTGAGACAAGATTTCCAGGACATAATAACTAGCACAGACAGAGTGAGACACACAGTGATAGAAAAGCAATGCATAATTCAATACAAAATTTTAAAATTTTATGGAGCAGCAGTAGAAAGGAAAGCAGAAAATTTAAATCTCCAATGTGTTCTCAGCCATAACCTGGTTTTGAGATTGAAACACCTCTTTAAGGACTTTTAAACTTTAAGACAAGAGCCTTGAGCTCAAATGCAAACCTTGACTTACACTTGAAATCAAAACAAATCTCCACATCCATCAGCCATCTAAGGTCATCTGTTACTGCTGACACCACCTCAAGACTTCAGCCAAGGTTTGGCGCTTGAAGCTGAAAATACTATCAGAAACATTTCCTAGTCTCTGCTTTGTGCCCAGACACTCAGGTTTAATCTAGAAGCCAGTGCATCAAAACCAGAACAAGCAACCTTATTGTTAATACCCACCTAACCAGGAACTAAGAAACTTCCAAGTAGAAAGCACCAGCACTTGACATTTCTGGCTGGAAAAAAGATCACATAAAACTTCAGACCAACCTCTCTGATGACTCATCTTCTCCACTTCCTCCCCACCACAAATGGTTCCACAGTCCAAAGAAGAGCAAATGTTCTCCACCTGGTCTTCATATGGCATCAGGCTGAGGAGCCACAGAGGCTGTTGCCCCCCCAGCAGGCTCAGGGCTAATGAGCCATGCAGGTGGCCATCCCTTACAGTGATGAGTTGCAAGGGGCCTCCCTGCAATCAAGGCACTGAATATGAATGGTGACACATGTATATGTTTGCTGACCCATGGAAAGGAAGGATGTGCTTATCCTAGAGAGATCCCTAGAGATCTCTCTCACAGGGTTTATGGAGCCCAACATCAAACTCTGAATAGATTCTCCCATTTGTTCCTGGCCAGACATCATGATAAGACACTGGCAGGACAGTGGCATGTGCTAGATGGAAAGGCAAGGGGTTGCCCAGGTATCCCTCCAGTCGAGGTACAGGAGGAATGGTGGTTCCCTCACCAAGGGCAAGATGATCTCTCACTAAAGCCTGTATGCTCAGACACCTCTGCCATTCACAGCAGTCTCCAACAAGCTCCTGGGCTAGCAACTCCTACTCTGTCCCTGACAAAAAGGGAGCTGGAAAGCGAGAGAACATGCCTTTCTAATATTCCTCTCTTCACATCTCCTCTTTTCTCTTACCCTGTCCCCTATGCCTGGGACTGTCAGCAGCTCTCTCTCAAGTCCCTTCTTTCATAATAAATTTCTTTTGATCACACACTAAACCAGCAGACATTCTGTTTAAGTGCAACTGATGAACGAATAAAGAAAGTCATTAAATATGTAGGAAATGTCATTCCTTACCTGCCAGGTGCCCTGGAAGAGCAGTGTGAAGACAGGATGGGGCAGGAGGGAGCCAGAGATGGGGAGGGAGAAGGGGCAGCTCAGAAAGGATATGGGTTGCACACCATTTTGATGCACCAGCTCCGTGGGCTGGTGGTCTGTTTCAAGCAGAAGAAGACAACTGGGGCCAAGTCAGGGTAGGGAACATCAGGATCCGTTGGGGAGGTGACTTCTTCATCCTCACCCACCTCTGGGGAGGATGGCGGCTGCTCCGGGGGTGTTTGCTGTTCTGAGATTCCCAGATCCACAGGTTCCAGTGGGCAGATGGCAGAAGTGTGAGGAGGCTGCAGGCCTGCAGGCCAGGTGGAAGGAGACTGGGGAACATACTCTGCCATGCCTGCCACAAGTGAGAACCCCTGGAAAGAAGGAGAGAAAGAGAAATTAAATCCCATGAGGAATCAGCAACTAAAGCACAGCACTCCATGCCCTCTTAGAGAGTCTGGAGCAGAGAATCGCTGCAGGACTGACAGCTCTGACAAATGATAAACCACCTCTGCACATTGTGCTGAAGCAATTTTAAGTGAAACTCTTTTCTGCCAGTTGCTCTCTCCATCAAGATTCCTCTGGCTAGTCCACTCCATCACTAACTATTTAAACCACCCCTGTAGACCCTAAGACACCCTGTCACACTGCTGCACCCTCTCATGGGATGGTGCCAGCTTTTTTGGAGACAGCCTGAGCACCTTAATGGAGCACTGTGTTTTGAGTCGCGTTGCCCCATTCTGACAGAACAGAGCCACCCTGCCCTCACAGTCCCTCACATGGTCCTACCAACTCCAGGTAGCTGCCCCAGCTCTCCCATCCAAGGGCACACTGGGCTGGCCCTGTGTCACACCATTGAACACACTCCTTCAGACTGACACTGACAAATGCGTGCCAAACCCATACACAACAGTCAGCCATTCAAACAGGGTAATGCAAGCCAGAAGTGGGATTAAACATTAAGCAGCCTTCCCCAGAGTTTGTTGAGCTCTCCTATGCTGGGGCAGTGGAAACACCATGAACAGAGGTGGCAAAAGTTATTCTACTAAACAGAATGGTCAGAGGTGCTCTGGGTGGCCACGGGAAGAGCAGGTCTCAGACTCAGTGGCACCCTGTGCTGGCTTTGTCTGAGGTAGAGTTAATTTTCTTCTTAGTAGCTCGTATGGTGCCGTGTTTTAGATATGTGCCAGAAAGAGTGCTGATCAAGGCCTTTTCTTTTTCTCAAATCACCACACTACCTGGTAGGCCAGCGGTGCGCAAGAAGTTGGAAAAGGAGAGCTGACCCTAAATGACCCAAGAGATATTCCATACAATATGACATCATGATCAGCATATAAAGTTGGGAGAAGAAGAAGGAAAGGGGGGAGCATTCCTAGTGATAAGAGTTTGTATTCCCAAATCAGTGTTAAGCATTATGGAGCCCTGCTTTCCTGAAGATGACTGAACAGCCTGCCCATGGGAAGTGATGAATGAATTCCTTGTTTTGCTTTAATTGAGTGCACAACTTTTGCTTTATCTCATTTCTTCCTTTTTCTCTTTTGATTCTCCTCCTTTCCTACCTGGGGGGGTAGTGAGGAAGCAGTAGTGTCTGGCTTAGCTGCCAGGCAACTGGGGTTAAACCACAACACACCTGAGCACTGCAGAGCACCATGCTTTTGCTAAAGAATGTCCCTTTGTTGCCTGTTCCCAATTTAATTACAGAGTGGAAATTGCTTGTCAAAGTGAGGGAATTAAAATAAATTCCAAGACCTGATTTTGGAGGGGTGTTACAGTGACAGTCTAAGGAAAGAGTGCGTGGCCAAAGACTGCACTGCCCACTTTCTTCCCTTCACCCTGTTGGCTCAATCATCTGGAGTTCCCTTGCTACAAACACAGGTTTAAAAGCAACAGAAGAGCCCTCAGACACACTGCAATACAGAAAGGGATGATCAGCAGCAGAAAAGAATGTGTCTGTCCATGGCATAGACCTCATCTCCTTGCGTACCGGCTGTACCAGAACCCAGACACTTGTGTCAGTTCTCTTCCCTTTAGGATCACAAAGCCTACACGCACCTCTGTTGACACTGCTTTGCCTTGGAATGGCTGCACTCTTGGCATTTCGGCTCGAGATGCTTCTGATGCCCACACTGCTGGATCCATGATCTCCAATGCTCTCCATTGCACACATCTATCAGGCACTCACCAGCCTTCCCACCTTGGGTTGCAGTGCATTGTCATTCCCAGCTAAGACCCAGAAAACTCTGCCTATCCGTTCTGTTCTCTCAGCCTCCTGCTTACAACATATTCTTTGATCCAAAGCTTTGCTTGTTCTTCGAGGCTTGGTATTTGTCGGAAGAAAGAGCAGCAAGCACAGGGGTTTAAAAAGCAGACATAGTGTCCCTTGGGGGATAGCAGAGAGACTCTTTGAATTCATTATCTCAAAGGCCAGAAGCTATTGCAAAGAAACAAGTACTATGTCTTCTGACTGGCTTTGGGATGCTGTTCTTAATTTTTTAAGCCCTGTGAAAAAATGGCCAGTGTATCCTTCTCAGCACCCAGCACCTCTGTTTTGTCTTTCACCAGGTTTTTTATTCTGGGCACCCTGAGAGCTACTTGTACCACCTTTTCCATTCCCTGTTCCCGTCAGTTCCCCATTGCCTGCTCTGAGCTGCTCCCTTGTTGGCTCCCAGGCTATTAACATGCAGTCGCTGAGCCCAGCTTCCCTCCTGTAACAGCACAGAGGAGAAAGATTAGCAGGGACAGCCAGGAGGAATTACTTATTACAGTGCTCACAGTGTGCACACTGACGAGGACATGGCAATTCCAAACTGCGACATACAAAGCTTTCCCTTCAAGCAAGCATCCAGGGCCTCTTCTCCATCTCACCACTGCCAGATGCAGCTGGGACTTTGGGATGCTACTCTGCCCATGTCAAATACCTATGCACAAATTGGGTAGTGGCTGCAGCATGGACAGTTTATCACTCCAATTTGGGCAGCTCAAGTTGACTGATAGGGGTTGTACAGACATAGAGACAGGTGAATCCCTTTGGAAGTCATGAAGCTAAATACAGTCCTTGAATGACAGCTGCCCCACTGGAGGTGTGAGTAATACCCCTTACGTTCCGGAGATTAAATCCCATTCTGCCTCCCAAAGCAGGTCCAAGGCTGTGATCACGATGTATTTCCTACATTAAGCAGGATTAATATTCTGTGTCAAAAGAGAGAGAGGGGAAAATCAAGCAGTGGGGTACTTCCGATCTCTTTATGCAGTCAATCCTCCCATCTCAGCTTCAAAGAAGAATAGAGTGGTTTTCTGCCAGAGACAGGTCTGGGGTCCTCACTGCTGCTGTCTCAGATATGGATGTTTTGGTCAGGCTGCCACTCAGGCAATGCTGCTTTTTTCTCTGGGATTGCAATCACTGGCCTTCCCATGCTGTAGCATTGCTGTGTAACTTGGTTGGAGTCAGCTCGCTACAATATTTCGACCCAGGGAAGTCCTATTTAAATCAAAATGACCAAGAGGAATGAGTTTGGCACACGCACACATCTGCGTACACAGAAAAAAGTGTGTCAGTGGAGAGGGTTCCTACTCAGATAAAAGACAGTAATAGTAAGACCAGAGAGAATTAAAAATCTCCAGAACTTACCTTTGGGATGCCTCTAACCTCCCCTTTGTGCAAGTGCACCTTAATGCAATGAGAGCAATACAAGAGGACAATTAAATGTTTCTGGGGTGGTCAAAAGCACATTCTCCTCTCTGTCTTTTGATCAGACAAACCTAACTCCAGCTGGTTGGTGACAGGCCAGACCCATCAGCGAAAATCAAATCCTCCCCACCTCAGATTTTCTGGCCAAATGCCCCCCAAATACACAAAAACATTCCCCTGCAAAAGTCACATACCACTGGAGGAGCAATGCTACACCAGCTGCAACTCCCTCCCAGGAGAAAGAAAGTTATTTGTGGGCTGGCAGCTCCGGCTTCTCTCTCTGCACAGCCTGTGCCAAAACCTTCTGTGGAGCCAGGTCTCAAGTCTGCACCCCTCCTCCCACCTCTGTTCACTTCCAAGGGCCATTTAAAACCACCAGCATCCCAAGCTGAGCACCCACTGGTCCTGCATCCGGCATGCACACCTGCCCTGGACACGTGTGCTGGCAGGGAGCTCAGTGACTTGGCAAGCACAGGAGAAACCGACAGCCTCTGGCTCAGCCTTTCCCCAAAAGCACCTGGTCCTGCCAGACTCTACTGAGGAGGAAGGGAGAAGGATGCTCCAAAACAGCAAGGGAAATTGTGGGCTTAACAAGCAGTGGAAATTGGTTAGGAGAAAAAAGAAAAGATGTCACAATTCAAGAGAAGTGCTACAGATGAGGGGTGTCTGTCCCCAAAGGTCAGTGTCACCTCCTGGTGTGTACTGCTCAGAGAGGTCCCTGCCCAGACATGCTCCCCTCCAGGGCTGCAACTGGCATTCCAGGGCTGTTAATGCCATGATCTGCCATAAGCAAGCCAGCCCAAGGTGTCCTGCACCCATCACACCCCAGCTGAGGCATAATTCTGGCTCCTTGCTACTGCTTCTTGGCAGGGCTTCGGGCAGAGAGGGGTCAACAAGGGCCGTGGGTGAGGGAGGGCTGATGGGACCTTTACAGTGCTCATGCAGACCTTTCCAGACTGTTGCTTCTTGACAGTGAAAGAGCCTTTTGCAGCCAGCCAGGAGAGGGAAATACCAGAGAGAGGTCCCCAAGTGCAATTCCAGTGCTGGAGGCAACCCACTCAGGGTCCAGTGGGATGATGACTCCCCTCCCATGTGGGAGTATCCTCAGAGATCATCTTCCCCACGACCATCCCTAATCCTGTATCTCCTGCCAGCCTACACTGCCCTGGAGCAGTCCCTTCCTCCCTGCATGCTTTTCACAGAGGTAGCACTGGAGTTCACATCGGAAAATGAAAGTGCAGAGTATAGTTCCTTTATAAGTAGACCTATGTACATACAGTACCTCCCGTCCTGAGGGCACACAAGTCTCTTACAGACCATCCGTCACCATCAGTCACCCGTTACTCAGAAGCAGCAGGAAGCACAGCAGCCATGCTGTCCTGCTAACTCCCTTGCAGAAGAGGCACAAAAATGACAAACTCCAGCTGGCATAGCAGGGGAGGGCAAGACAGCCCTGTCAATCAGAGCAGCACCTGAGGAACACGTGTTTGTTTATCATCTCCAAACATCCATCCTTAAGTCCACAAGCATCTTGGGGCATGGCTCTTGTGGCCAGCTTCACAGAGACCCAGACTTATTTAGGGAGGTCTCTGACTGCGTGGTATTATTGACGAATGCATGTGGGTGACCCCATTTGGTGGCTGCGTGTGCCCATGTGCCTCCCAGGGTGGCCTGCTGTACACGGCTGTGAGCCCCCACTTGTTTGTCACTATAAATGGCAAGTGTTAGCTTTGATGCGTGTGTCTGGCTGTGGGGATGTGTTAGTCATACAGGTTTCACATTCTGAACGTTTGTCGTGGTACAATGTAATTAGTGGTACATGGCTCCCTCTGTGTTTGTGTTCATCTGGCATCAGCATGTTTCTCTGCCTGTTCATGTGAGGCAGCGACTGTTCTCATCTGCTTGTGTGTGTGTGAAGCTGTACAAGAGCCAGTAAGGAACAGGGCCACTTTTATTAACAGGTAATTTAAAGACCATCTTTTACATCTCCATCATCTCAGCACCTCCAAATGCAAAGGGACATGGCAGAAGCAAAGCAGATGGTGTTTCAAATAGTGCCTAACTCCACTGCTCACAGGTCCTGGTGTGTCACCATCCATGGCCTGTGCCAGAACCAGGGTCTCCCAGCTGCCCTGCCCTGCTCAAATGCCCTTTCAGCTGCATGCTGGTTGGTTGTTGTGCCTTATCTCCACACATGCTATTAACCTTTGCCAGATTTGCTCAGAAGCTTCACAGCTTCACCTTTTTCACCCTGGTGATTTTGTATCCCTCCTCCTGCTCGGGTCAGGGAGCAGAAAAAATTCCTGCATCCCACTGAACAAGGGAAGGAGCCAGCACAGAACAAAATAAGCAAACTATTTGTCCTGAAGCCTTGACAATATCCTGCTTCAACCTATACTGCAGGCAGCACTCCACAACTCTAGGAAGAGTAAGCCCAGATCTCCTAAACACTCCCATCCTCATCATCACAGCCACTTCCCTCTCGTGTGGATGGGATACCCCTATTCTGTCCATGCCTCTGGTCCTCACCCCTGGCACAGTAAAGCAGGAATCTGCTTATGTTGCTAAGAGGCCTTTGGCCAAGCCTGAAGGAGATGTTGTGGAAACCAGTAAAGATATTGTTGTAGAGATCGAGAAAAGGTAATGAGAGAAGAAAAAGAATAGGAGAAATACAGTCACTTTGTGCGTAGGAGGTACAGAGGAGAAGGAATTTTCCCACCTGGCCTTAACTATGCGGGGCATTTGAGACCCAGAGGTGAGTCCTACTGCAGACCTTAGCATTATCCCATTGCTCCCCAGAGAATGTACATACTTGTTTTCAACAAAACATTTTTTATGTCCCAAATAAACAGACATAAGAAGTCTCCTTTTCTGGACGACTCCACACTCTAACAGACCCATCTGTGTGGAAAGTCTGCCCTAATGTCAGTGTTTTCCCTTTCAAACTTGCCCCACTCCCTGTGGTCCTCTTTCGTCTGCACTGCTCTCAGCGATGCTTCCTTCTCAGGCACACGGACACCTTTCACTTAAGTGAATTCCTGTCATGTCCTCTCACTTAAAGCACCGCTTAGCCAAGCTACACATCTTTAGCACTTAATCCTTACTCATAAATTAATCTCCCCAGCCCCGTGGTCCCTTCGTGCAGATCCGCGCTGAAAGCCGCCTCTCGCCTACCAGTGCTCTGCCGATAATGATGTGCCAAGTGCCGCCTTCCCGCAGGGTTGGCTCCTGGGCCGGCCGCAGAAGCGAGCTGCCACCGTGATGTCTCTGTTGCTGGCCCTGTCACGCTGCGAGTCCACGTCTGATATGCCATCTACCGTCACACATCAGTCTTGTGGCCAGTGCTGCCCCTTCCTCACCACTCATCTGCCCCTTCCTCACCCCTCAGCAGGTCCTCAGACCCCATCTTTCAGACTACATTGCCCCCAGATACTATTTTTCCTAAGATTAATCTCATCAAGTTATTTTCTACCCATCTTTCTGACCTCACTAGTTCCCTTTGTGTTATTTGCTGTATCCCCACTGGCAGGCAAAAACCTGGTTTATCTTCATCCAGGAAAGTCATTAATGTGCTGTTTACTCCCTCCTCCAGATCAGCAATGGAGATGACAACTAAGATGGGTCAGACAAGGATGATGAAGAGAAAGATAGTCGTGTTGTAGGCTACTAGCAATGATGGCTTTGGGGCTATCCTCATGCCCTTAGTCTTGAGCCAGAACATGAAGTGCTTGCAGAAAAGGCAAAACATGCAAATACCTCAACTGTACCTCCAAGAGAAGCCCACACTGGGGGAACAGAGCCCTAGGAAGCATTAGGAGTTATATCTAGCAGCTCTCCTCTCCCTGTAATTTACTGCTCTCCCCTCCATCCTTCTAAAGGAGACAATCTGCATAAACCCAGCTACACATTTGGAGCAAACTAACTCTTAGCAAAAATGAAAACAGGAGAGGCGATGTGGAGTGGGATGATGCCCCAGGCTCTGCCTCTAGAAAGGAGAAGAGATATGGGAAAAAAATGTAGCTATGAAGATGGGAATCATCTAGAAGCAGAGAAGAAACAAGAGAGTTTCTAGCTCTGCTGCAAAGGCCTACAGGCCCTTCAATCTCAGGTCAATAGATAGACCAGGACCTTGTGGTGGCTCCCTGCATCACACATGATTTGACTGTGGACACTGCTACTCATTTACATAAGTACTTTTCTCTCCCTGCTGCCATCAGAAAAAGAAATCAAAGCCTGGACAGTTGTTTGAATAGAGATCACTGAAAAGCAGCAAAGACACCAATGCAAGTGCATCTGACCACAGACCTGAAATGGACTCCTATAGTTCAAGCCAAATCCTTGCAACCTGGCACAAAAACTCAGTTTGAAGGAGTCTGTAAACAGTTACTTACCCCCCATTTCCCACCACCTCCAAGGGCAAACTCATAGTAAGTTCTGAAGGCAAAATAGGGGGAAAAAACCCCAAGGAAGACAAGCAATTGAAGACATCACTGCTGCTGAAGTCACCGCTGGGTACACATGCACGCACTTGCACACACACATACAGCAGCAGAAACAGGATCCCTTTCATTTCTGACAGTTTGATCTGTAGAAAAATCCATTCCTAACCTCTGTCCTGGAAAGCAACTTAATTGAGCCTGTCAGCCAGACACACTAACCCAACACCTGAGAAATGTTTAACACCACTAACCCCACCTGTGCTCTCCATAGAACGTTGTTCTTCTAGTCATGGCCAAACTCTGACACTTCAGAGAAAGGAAATAAAAATCTTCTCCCCTCTGCCTCCCCCCTGCCCCCTCAATGATCGTACCAGACAAATACTTTCAGCAGTCACATCACAGCAGCAAAATCCCCAGCACTTGCCACTTCACCAGCTACCAACATCACAGGTCAGCAGCTCCTCTCCACCCCGTTCAACTCCACTACCATAGGTCCAACTCCAGTGTTTTCACATGGACATGCCCCTTGCTATCCCTCCCAGGATGCCCCTGTGGAGCTTTACATCGAGGCACAATGGAGCAGGATGTGGTGCCTGTGCTGCAGACAACAGTTATGTCAGAAGCAGAGACCAGCTGCCCTTGGTTCGCGGGGTTTTTTCTTAATGCACACACATATCAGCTAAGAGGGGAACAACCTTTGCTTTTGGAGGCACCCTTCTGATCTTGCCTTGGTCACATGGAAATAGGGCTTCTGTACTGCACTCTGAGAGTGCTGGGAAGCACAAGCTACTGCAGAGAACACCAACAAGCAGCATTTCACACCACAGCGTGTCCGCTTGCCTACAGGCTGCAAGGACTGGTATTGACCTGAAAAGGCCCTGATGACTGAGCCTAGCTTAGCCAAGAAACAACCTCCCTCCTGCACCACCACAGCAGCACACACCTCCAGTTCAAGGCAAGTGATAAGGCATTTTCTGAGATCTTCTCGGTGCAATTACTCCCTGATACACCAGATTGATTGCTCTTGAGGGTACACTGCGGTGCTTCAAACACGGGCACCTGACAAGTACCAGGAGAGTGAGGAGTTTATTACCAAGTTAGTGGGTTGATTTATGCCATCTTGGTTATGATTAGAGGGCTTAAATAAATTTTGTATCAGTATAAGACATTTTTCAAACCACTATGTGATTTCTAAGAGCTTCAAAGTATGCACTTTAGAGACAGATGAATAAACTAAATAAAAAGCAGCCTATATTAGGTCATAATAAACAACGATGTACCTCTGCATGACTGGGAAGAAACCTCTATTTTCCAGTAGCAGTTTAGGGTTTTGTAGATCTTGAACACTCTCAAAATCAGCCCTACATTATCTCATCTAATGGATTTTTTGAAACAGGTAGGAAATGGTACTACGGCAATCTTGCAGATCCACCTGTACCACTTGATTTCTGAGCCAACCCATGGACACAGCAGTTTTAGTAAGGCTCTGGGCAACTGCAGACCTTCAGCTGTTTGTTTGAATGTGCAGGATTAGGACTTTGATTTAATAAAAAAATGAAATTGATTTTAAATCGGTGGCCTGTTCTTTTAAAGATTCCTAACACTGTGTGTGCATTTCATGAGTTTACAGCTGTAGATACTTGTTCTCTTTGAGAAAAATGAAAAAAACTTGGTTTCAATTTGAGGGTTTTTTCCCTAGGGAAAAAGCTGACCAAGCATATAGCTTCTTTGCAGCACAGCTCAGAATTGCAGGCTTTTCCCAAAATTAAAAGTGGCCAGGGCTCATCATAAGCCACCCTGGTCTGGGACATGCTCTTGGTGTGCCGTGCTTTGGGTGGGACAGGGCAGGGCTCTAACATTAAGTAGGGCTGTAGGTTGGGACCATGTCACACTGGGCATGGGCACATGTGTTCTCCAAAACTGTATCAGGCAGCAATAATGCATCCAGGTGTGAAGTGGGTCAGTGGAAGGAATGACAAAAGGAAGGACTCAAGGTTGCCCAGGACTAGAGGAGATGTCAGAGCTGCAGCCTGGAATATAGGTGCATTATTGGCACTTTGAGGATGCTCGGGACTGGACCAGCAAGGAAGTTGACACTCTTGATGGGGACAAGAGTGGGGACACAGGAAAGCTCACCCAGCATAGTAGATGCACTCTGATAGACCCCAAGGAGCCCTTTGGGTCTTCTCACATCACAACTATGGCCACTGCGCTTACCCAGAAACACCACAGACAAGCAGTGAGCTCTTGTGAATCAGCATCCCCCTCCCTTAATGCTTCCCCTTGCTCCTTTGAAAGCTGTGGATGCACTGGCCCTGCTTCGGCCGGGTCCACTGCCTGAGAACTCTCCTGAGGCAGCAACAAAAGGAGATTTTGAAAGATAAAACATGAGACAGGTTGGCATAACCCCCCTTTATTATAGGCACTGTCAGATTGATCCAGGCTTCACAAGGCAAACCCCTTAGATGTGGCAGATCAAAGCTCCTTCCTTGTGCCCCTGATTCTCATCTGAGATATTCACTACCAGAACTCCTGGCAAGGCACGTGTGCATCTGCTGGTGCATCGAGGTGGCTAGTGCTCAGAAACATGCTTTCCAGTAAGATCTGAAGAAAATCTGCTTTTCCCCATGTTCCTGCCGCAGCCAGGGCCAAGGTTTTATGCACCCTCACCCAGCCAGTCTGGTGCATACACCCTGCTGGTTGGCAGGGAATCCAGTGTGATGCCCAGATTCCATCCCTGCCTGCATCCCAGCTCACCTGGGAGAGGATCATGGCACTAGACCTTTACTGACAGGCATGCACTGCTGCCCTTATGAGGAAGCTCACATCCAATGCCAATGCCATGAAACTATTACGTTGTTTAACAGAGCGAGGAGTAAATGCTCTCAGTCCCTTGCAGGCAGCACGGAGCTGCCTCCTGACTGAAGCTGTGCCCCTGCCCAGACCTCAGGGATGGGGCAGTGCTGGCTGGGGGAGAGATGCTCATAAGATACCCTTAAAATATAGAGGGAAATGGGGGCAGAAACAGGGCTCTTGGATTCCCTTCCCAGTGCTCTAAATTAAAAGTTTCTTTGCATATAGGGCATTGAGAAGATAATGTGCTTGAGGATTTTTTTTCACTGATAGAGAAGTTTATGTGTCAAACACCGAGGGGTGAGGGGGGTGGAGGGACAGCAAACCCCTTCCTTCTTTGGGACATTAAATCCTCCAAATTTAAGACCAAATTTAAGACCAAGAGCTCTGCAATAGCACACAGAAACAACTGACAATTAACATAGCAGTCTTCTAAGCGACAGAGACAGAGAACCACTAGCAACCTCCAGATGAATGAGAAAAATTCTTCCTGTTAGTGAGAGAAAATGCAGAACAAGTTCTGCTTTTAGATGTTTACCGTTTTTCTCTGCAATAATTTGCAGGGAATTGATACATATGGGTGTTTTTTCTTTCTGGCTTATTTTTTTAAAGGCCCTGTTACTTTCCACACAGCTGCTGTTACAGAAGCAAAACATATCCATCAAGAGTGTTACAAAAACCAATATTGGCAGAAAAAATGCCAGATAACTACTGGTTAACAATGTCTTTCTATTTCTCTCTTTCTTTTTTTTTTTTAATTCTTCTGTTTCTCCCCCCCCCTCCATCCCCTGACTCCAGCCAACAGCTTCCAGTGATGTACAGAAGATGATGTATTTGCTATAATAAAGTACCTCCTATTCCCTGTCCCTTTTCAGACACTTCGGATGTTGCACATGCAATTGAAATGCAATAATAACCATAAACAAAACAAGAAAAGACAATTTATGAAACCTGAGTCCAAGAACCTAGTCCTGCTTTGCAAAGTAAAAAAATACCCCAAAGCCAAGAAAACCCTAAACAGTGAGAAGGTTTAAAGAAAAGTTAGGTATTTACATGTCTCAGGCAGTTACCTCTCCAGGGAGGAGATTTTTTAACCCTTCCTCTTTCCCACCACTCTTCCCCCATCGTAACAGAACAAACTAGCCAGGGCTAAATTTGAAATTCCTAGGATTATTCACACTCCCTGTATCGTTATAGTTGTGTATAAAGAGCTGCTGATTATCTGTGAGATACACACTCCCTGCTGCAATCGCTCATGGACATGAACTGCTGGACATACAGTTGTTCCCTATCCACCACCACCACTGCTGCCCAAAACACGCACCAAAATCAATTATTGCTACTTGTTGGATAAACAGAAGCAGTCTCACATATATGGGCACTGCACATGGACATACACATACCTCTGAACATGCACAGAGAAATAACTTTCCTCTCTGGAAAGACGGAATTATTAACATTACAGACATGTCTACCCTCAGCTTTTACTTCTGCCAGAGAGGAAACAGGTATGAAACAGAACAGGAATGATGCAGGTACATGGGTGGGTGCAAGTTTTCTATTAAAAGGACAGCAAAACCAAGCAAAATGAGACAGACACAAGGTTAGCCAGGTGTGCATGCGTCTCACCTACCTTTGCATGGAAAAGCAGTCTCCAAGAGAGAAGTGTCCAAGTCAGAGAATCAAAATAAAATAATAATGAAGATGCTTTGGAAAAATCCCCCCACCAAGAAAAGAAAAGGTCCCCCCACCTCCCCCCTTGCACACAGGCACACTCACACACAGATACACACACCTCAGTGCCCGGGGAGGGGGGGATAGGGGAAAAAAAAGATGAGGATCAGCTGAGTGATGGGGAGCAAAGAACCTGCCGGCGAGAAGCGGGGAGTTGTGTTAGATCCGTGCCTGCAAGGACTGAGCGTGTGCAGGAAGGAGATGGTTTAAAAGGGGAATACATGGTAAGAAATTGTGGCTGCTCAGGCTGGAGTCTGAAGCTCTGGGGTCAGAGCAAATGAAAAGAGGTTAAAAAAAGGACCTCTTCCTTCTCAGGAGGGTTTGGGGGGGCTTTGTCTGTGTGTTTTTCCAGGCGGGTGGTGTTAAGAAGTGACTGAAGCTTCCTGCCAAAAAGACCAGAGAGGGTCCAAATATTTGTGGGACTCTGAGAGGTGATGAAGGTGTGGGTGAGAGCAAGGTTAGCTATTCCATGATGGGAAAGTGAGGAGGAAGGTCTGGTGTGTGGTTTCTGTCTGTCTGTCTCTCTCTCTCTCTGTCTCATGGTATGTTCAGCAACGGCTTATGGAGCGAACTGCACAGTGAGAGAGCGAGAATAACTGTACAGGCAGAGAGCGAGAGTGAATCGCCGTCCTTACAGTGACACCAAATGTCTTTTGGGGAAACCTACAATTAGAGGCAGAGAATGCAGGAATTCTAACAACACCGGGGGGGAAGAAAGAAATCTCCTTGTACACCATTACTCACTCACATCCATGGCAGGGTCTCAGGGCAGCTGATTTGTCCTTGCCTTCAACCTACTCATCATTCCTTTTCTGATGGACACTGGCTTTCAGCATGCCTACCTTTCCCTGAACTTGTAAACATGTGTCCCTCCACAAGTCACAGATCAAGCAGGTTAGAGAATTATCCCTTGGGAAGAGTTAAAAAAATAAACTAACCGTTGCCCCCAAAAGTCCTTCCCTCAAAACCAGTCCCTTCTTTCCCCCTATCCTACTACCAGATCTGTTACAGGAACTGAGGGGGTGGGAACAACTCCATGCAAATTAGTTTCCTGTGGTATTTTGTGAATTCAGGGGGAAATGAAGGGGATGGATAACACGCAGGGATCCCACCTTCCAGTGCCTAAATAGAGTATAACTGCCCTGAGCCTCATCCAGTGGATGGTCAGCTCAGCATCTCCTTCACTGGTCCGATTCCATGGCTGAGCAGCGCTGCCCTGTGTCAGCACAGGCCCCTAACCCTTGAAGCATTTTCCTGTTGGGGATCCCCAAGTCAGCTCTGGGAAAGAGGTGAAGCCATCACAATCCTCAAGGTTTTTCATGAGTTTTGCCTGTTCAGACAATAAAACCCCAGGTGTTATGAGACACAGAAACATTCTTCCTTCTGCTGTGGGCATATATACAATATCACAATCATATATACAATATAAGGAGCTAAAAAATTGCAAAATTACCAGCTGGGCTATGGTACAACGTGCACTACAGCCCAACAGCACCTCGGCTTTCTTGCAGGGATACACAAAGCCTCTGCAAACCTTCCTTGCCACGATGATATCTGCACTGACTGCCACAGCTTTGCATGCATGGCTAGAATAGCTTGGTCAGGGTAATTAACACATCTAAACTAAAAATGGCTGGGAAACCAAGCACTTTAATCATACTGTGAAATAGGCCCTCAGACGTTAACTCTCTGTGGGAAGTCAATGGAGCAAGCCCACCTTCTGGTAAAGTCAGAACCACTCTGGTTTTAACTAAAGGTAGCTCACATGTGTTTGCCACTGAGGGTGAAAAACACCCAGTAGGTATCCTCTCTTCTGCCATTCATGTCTGTGTGGCTTGGCTTTGCCATGCCAGGGATGTGAGGCAAATGTCAAGGAGCCTCTATCCATTTACATCACATGAGCCAAGCTCCTTGGAGCCTTGGAGCAAGGTGGTTGGCATGTCACTGTCTCTCATGGGGCCCTTAAAAGTCTTTTGAACAAAGACGATGGCTGCTGTCTGCTTTTAGCATAACGCTTTTGTGCTTAATAAAGTGTCTAATCTTGTTACCTCTCCTGAAAGGAAAACGCAGCCCTCAGAGGATCCTCGGGCTACACCAGGAGTGCTTAAAAAAAAAAAAAAATAGCAATGTTGTAAACAATGGGAATGCTGTGAGTGTCAAAAGTTACCTGATTAACAGCTCTCATGAAAAACAACCCTTCCTCACAGAAGTACAGCCATTCTTTTTCCACGTCTTCTGACCAGGGCTGCAGTTCCACGGTGAATTTCTGCATCTTCTACAATACAGAAAGCAATTTTTTTCTAGGATAATAATTTTTTTGTGGCGGTCAGACTTCTTCCCACAATGGGTCAGAGCCTGTTTGTGTGGAAGCTGTGCAGGACACTTACTCTGATCACTTTTGGCCCCTGAGTTCAATGTGCTGTATGAGCTGGAAGGCTCCCATGTCGGAGCAGGGAGACAGCAAGTGCCCATCCACATCAGGAAGCCCCTCAAAGTGCAAGATGGGCATGATTTTGTGACATAACAATCTCAGCTTCTCAGTGCTGTGGGGAAGTGCTGCTGGGCACAACTCCAGACCCACAAAGTAGAGTTTGGGGTCATACCAGAGCCATGTGAGTGTCCCAAGCGTCAGCTGAGGCGGATGACAAGACAGATCTCTAGACAATGGCTCTAAATACCCTGGTGCCAGGCTGCTGACACCCCAGTGAGACAGCTCCTGCCTCAACCAATTCTGGGCAGCCCCCTAAGAGATGTTACTCATCCCTAAGCACACCGCTAGCACCACACGTAGCAAACATGCCAGCAGCCATGGGCACTCACACTCCATATGCACACACCTATGTGTGCCTTACACCAAAGGGGCTGGCTGACCTTCTAGTCCCCTCTGCTAGCAAGTTCACCCTGTCCTGCCAAAGTTAACTTCCTTGGCTTCTTCCTCACCAACAACAAGACACTCACTACTCCCTCTCTTCACGAAAAGCATCTGTTATTCCTTCCTGAGAAATAGAAGGGTTTCAATTCTTCAATGAAGAATCTGAGCATTATATGATTTCAGATGCCGGCAATTCACCAACAAGCCCCTTCAGGGGGAACAGGGAAAAACGCAATTGAATTTATTCATGCATGAATATCAAATGAGAAAAAGAGAATGAGGAGGAGGGCAGGAGAGAGAGGGAGAGGGTGAGGCAGGATGGAGAAACAGACCAGCAAGGAGAGGCAAAAAAACTTAAATGGTAAAGGAAGATGAAGAATACATGTGGAGGGGCACAAGAGGACAGAGGCACACAAACACACACTCCTGATAATCTGTGGGTCATCACTCATGCGTACATCCCAGAATCAAGTCTGTTTACCTTACAGCACGCCCACGCATGGGGATAGAGAGACATTTGAACTCTCACTCACACAAACCATCCAATTCAATGAAGACATGCAACAAGTCTGGATGGAGGGGAGAGGGAAATGGACCATGTGGGGAAATGGAGCCATGCCATTCATTACTTCACGAGTTTGAAGCTGGTGAAAAGACCAAGCCTGGGGCAGCTCATGCTCCTTAGCAGAGCCTCTTCATCTCCACACCCCTGCCCATTTGTACATACTGGGGACAATTTCTGTAGGCTTGCTGGTACCTACACCACAGGCATCCCCCACAGCTGCAATTTGAAGCCTTGGGCTGGGAAGCTGTTGCCCTGCTTGAACAAGGCCCTCCTCTCCACCATCTGCAAGAGAAGAGACTGAAGATGAAAGTCTCCTTGTCTTGCAGCTCACAGTTAGTCACAGGGCTCCATCTTCAATCCCCAAGGCACTTTCAAAGAGCTTTGTCATCTGCCCTGAGTGATACAGGTGGCTCTCTAGGGAGCGATCTGGGGGTAGATCACACCACAGGTTAGCATGGCACAAGCTGTTCCCACAGATGCATCCAGAGCACTTCCAAGGGTCATTCACTGTCCTCCCTGTGATTTTTGAGAGGAACAGGGAAGTCCACATTGTCCCTGTCACTACCTGAGCGGGCAACAATGGCTGGTGGGTCAGTAGGGAAAGTATGTGATTCACTGCAGCTGTTTCAGAGGGTAGACCAGGGGAGGGGGAACAAGCAGGAAATGGGGAGCCGTATCAAAGCATAGAGGCTGTGGGAATAGCTTGGGGAGATGCAGTCCTCTCTTCTGCAGGTTTGCAAGTAGCTGTGGGCTGAGCTTACCAGGCAGGAACTTACACTGTATTTAAAGACAGACTCTAACCAAGTCTCACAGGAATCATCCTGCCTCCTGCCAGGCTGACCAAGCCCACTCCTTCTTGCCATTCCTGATGGTAAATCCTGCTCTCCTACACAGTATACAGGAGCCAAACACTGACCATTACTAAGAATCATGTTGCTGTTGCCCCCAGGAATGACTGTGCAGCCTATCCCACTCTCCAGCTCAACGGTACAATGCACAGACTCCTCAGAGATCGGTCCACTGCATGCCCAGTTTAGTCACGGCTGCATGTTGGCTGAGCTCATCCCCAGGCATGCAGCAAGGAAGAGGAGCAGCCAGACAGAAATCAGGCTTTGTCACAGTGCTCCCAGGTAGGGCATCAGGTCTGGCATCTGTTGCTGTTGTGGGTTTATATTTGCTGCTTCCAGAAGATGGTGCTCAGCTTTTCCCACACCCTTCAAAATAGAAAGAGAAAAATAAAATGAGAGAGTGCAAGCTCTGACGTGAACCTAACTTTAGATCCAAGGGCTGATGACTCACTCCACTGGGGGAGAAGTGGCTGAGCTGGCTGTAGGTTTCTGTTTATATACCTCACTGAGCTAAATATATAGACTGAGAAGTTCTTCTGTTCTGGCCCAACAACTTCAATCTGCATTTTATCCCTCTAAATCTTAATGTTCCCTTCCCTTCTAAATCTTCCTCTCTTTTTCCCCAGCATTGCCTTCTTAATCCCCTTTATGCTTGTTTTGTTGTAGGAAATTGAAGAAACACATGTCCCCACCTTCCACTCTCCCCGGTGTTTATGGTTAGACTGACAGGGGATTTCTGGGAAATGATTCAGCTTTGTGGCTTTTAAGCACAGCTCCTCTCACAGATCTGCTGATGCATTTCAGACCTGGCCTGGTGCTCCCAGCAGCCATTCCATGCTGGCAATTAGATCCCATGCTGCCTCCTGACCCACTGATCCTGATGGTTACATGGCTCTCAGGATGGACATTTTTTCCCTCCCAGAGGTCCCTTGTCGCATTGTTTCAACACGAAAGTCCTCTCTGGAGCCCAGCCCTGTGTCCCAGGGCTGGCAGAGTTCATCCACACTTTCTCCAGCCCACCGTGCCAGGGCATGACACCATTTTGCCGACATGCCTCAGGACCTACCTGTCACACTTGGGCATCAGGTGCTCAATGATGAAGAACTGACAGCCACTGCCAGGTATTCTCCTCCTTTGTGACCAGAAAAATGACTTTGCCATCAGCAGAAGGCATCTGGATGAGACCTTCACAATTCTTTTCACCTGTGATCTGCCAGAGCTAGGGACTCACACAGGGGATCCGCATGGCTGGCACCCCACAACTCCCTCCCTCACACCTGTGCCTGTGTCTTGCACATTGATGGCACGATGGTGCCGTGGTTGCTTTCCCATTTGTCAATCATCGTGTTTCAGACATGGGCTGCAACCTATCAGCTGTACAGGGGGTTCAAGTGCCCACAGAGAGGGGTCCCACACATCCATTCCTGCTCTCCACCTGGTGCTGCCTTCCTTCCACACCACCTGATAAACACAACATCACCTTACGCATTGGAAAAGAAGCCTCCCTAAAGGTTTAACACTGCAGATAGGGAGTGCACATGTACATGAGGCTGCAGGACATGCACAAGCCTCATGTCTGGGCTTCCCAAAATTACAGGTCCAGAGCAATGTAGTAGAGCTGAAATAGATGGTTGAGCATGCAAGAACTGTTTCTGGTTACACTGAATGCTACCTTGGATCTGTAATATCTGCAAGCTTTGAGATTCCCATAGCTTCCCCCTCCTCATCCAAAACAGTGGAGAAGGAGATGGTAAAAAAAGAAGAGTTCAGCAAGAGGCAAGAGAGAAAATATAAATTGAACCCTACAGCAGAGGAGAGAAACAAAGAGAGTGCAAGAGAAAAAGGAATCTCTGCCCCCAAAGGGTATCTCTGAGCTATGGTGGCAGACAGATTTCTAGACAGGAGACAAAGACCATTTACAAAAAGGTGGTTTGCTATGAAAAACAACAGTGGAAAAGAAAAGCATATTGAGAGGGTGTGCATCTGAGGGAGAGGTCTCCAAAGGATGGAATTTAATTTAACCCAACAGCTTAGTCTAGGAAAGGAAGATCACCTTTGCAGTTTGCTAAGCTGCTGCTGGGAAGGGGAACATTGTTTTCAAAAGTCCTGTATGAATTTTTTCGAGATGTAGGTCTGTGAGACCCAGCAGTGAAACCTGGATCTGAGGTTACCCAAGGCATCCCTGGGGTTTGGACCTAGACTGAGGTACACCCATTTCTGAGGGACTGTCTCATACAGTACCTGTATGTCATCTTGCTCAAAATCTTCTCATCTTCACTCAAAATATTAGAGAGCTGGTTTTCCAGCTGGGCAAGCAGCAAAGTTGAGCCATCTGACCTGCTTCACCCCCCTCATCATCCAAAGGACAACATGGAGAGCCTGCATACAGCAGCCTGATCATCCTCTAAGCAAGAAGGACCAGCACTTCATTTGGAGAGTACAAGCAAGGTAACTTCAAGTGTGTAAGCGCTTGCAAAAGGCCTGTTGCAGAAGGACAGGCTCTGTCTAGGCTGAGATCTGTTACCCTCTTGGCACAGTTGTGCTCCCTGGCTCTTTCAGCAGCCCCTGCCTGCCCTCACACAGTTGAAGGGAGAACAGAGCAGGCAAGAGGCATCCTCCAATCAGCAGCTACTCCAAGGAGCTAAGAAGAAGGCAGCAAGAGTTATAGAGCACCCCATAGTAGACTGGTGTCTCCTGTCAGGAATGCTCACCACTCCTTAAAAAAAAAGAGAGAAAACCCAGACCAAATAACAGATAGTCCTTCTCATCACCCATCCATCACTTTGGCCTTAACTCTTTGAGGCTCTGTGCCACGTTCTGAACAGCTGCTTTATCTCACCTGGCTTTGGGTCCAGGGGAGCCTCCAGGAAAAACAGACAAATGTCTGCAGTCAGCTGCATGGCATGGAGCAGCAAAGGGTTGAAAAACAAGAGAACAACTGGGGCTAGTAAGAGAAAAGGAGGGAGATTGACAAAGACAAAATAACAAGAAAGGCAATCTTGTGGTGCCACCTCATGATAGATTTGCACAGTGTAGCCTGGGCCAAGAAGTCCTTGGACCAGGGGCAGAAGTGGAAAAGTACTGAGATGAAAGTCTATATGCAGTAAGATTAACAAAAAGGTGAAACACATTCATGTTTGCTATGGCTCAGGAAAAACATCACTTTGACTGAGACACTGCTTTTCCTGAGAGCATCACAAGCCCAGGAAAGGCAGCAGATAACTCCCAGCTCAAATGATAGAGGACGCCTAAAATGTGGATGGATTCAACCTTTTCCCATCATAGTGTACCCTCTGGCAGGGACTAAAGGCACAAAACAATATGGGAATGAAAAGGAAAATGTGGTTTTTATTATAGGACTCACCACTGCAATAGAGGCTTGGCTGCAATGATGCCTTTTCCTGAATCAAAAGAATAAACTGGCACAACATGAAAGGTTTGAGATTCACCTGCCCTCTAACATAACTGAAAATTTATTTCATGGAGCAATCCTTATTCTGGGCTCTGGAGCAAGATGAAACAAGACCATGATATAAGCTGAGAGGAATCTTTCCCTTTGGGGTGATTATCTCCCCAACGTTATCTCTTCCCAGCTCTATCTGAAGCATATCGATTTCCCCCTCATCAGGGGTAATATGCCCTTCCATGTACTTGATGCTATCAGTGAGGAATTTTCCAGGTCTAAGGGCAGCTGAGGTACTTTCTCTTCTGTTGTACAAAACAAGGCACCTCCTCCAGCATTTTTCAGCTGGAGAGATGTTATATAAGCACTTGATGAAAGGGAACATCTTATTAGTTCTCATTCTAGAAACAAGGAAACTGAGGTCCAGAGAAAGAAGGTGGCTCATCCCAGATCACTCTGCAGAGTGGATGCAAATCAAGGTCTGCCCAGTCCCACCTCAACATCCACACAGTGGGCCATCCTGTACCAACACCCAGTTGGAAGATCTCCTGGATACCAAATATGATCAAATAGAAAACAAATCTGACACTTCAAGGTGTACACTGCCATGGGGAGAGTAAGGAAGGTTTTTCTCATCGAACCTCCCATCCCACAATTGTATTTTTCACTGGGATGGACAGTTTAATTTTTCCATGAAGGTGGATTATGGGCAGAAATTAAGATCTTGGAACAGATCAACTGATCTAATGTGGCATACACTGTGCTTCTAACTCTTCTTAAGTCCCACAGTCCTCTTGAGTATATTTTCCAAATAAGAAAGAAAATAGAAGAGACAGAAAGATATAAATATTGGAGGCTAAATTTCAGCTACAGCAGTGCCTGAGGGAGAATAAAAGAAAAAAGAAACACAAAAATTTTAAAAAAAAAGAGAAGAATCAGAGAGCAGTTTATCAGATGCAAGGTTAAGAAGGGACAGGGGTTATGGTTAATAATAAGACAATTTGTTCTGCTCCCAGGCTGCATCCCAGTCTCTCACTCCCCTCCCCCAGCTTCTTCATCACTCCCATCCTGCCTCCCGCCCTCCCTGTCGCTCACTCTTTCTGCTCCATCAGTTCAAGTCAGGCTGGGAATTAGATGCAAGGCACCTGCCTCTTCCCATGGCTTCGCACCACTGACCCGGCTGTCAGCATGGGTGCACCCACTCCACAGGCTTCCCTGCCAGCCCTCTGCAGTGGAAGAGTTCTCCATTTGCTAAGGATGGAGCAAGGAGAATGGATGGAGCAAGGAGAATGGCCTATCTGAACACTCAAGGCCGCACAGTACAGCCAGAGCTGAAGGAGATCCATGGAGCCACCACACGTGGCCAAACCAATCTGTCCTGCTGACACAGCCACTCCAGTGCTGGTACCCAGCTAGTATCTGCACGGCACTGCAGTGTGCCTTATGCATCCTTGAGCTCTGCTCAGGAGGCCTGGGCAAGAAAAGCAGGCCCCGGCTTACAGCACAAGCAGGCTCCATGTCTCCTTATCCTACCCTCTCTGCTGTACAGGCTTTGAGGGGAAAAGCCTTCTCCTTCTCCTACTCTGCATGCAGCCCACTGGGACACATAGGGTGGGACCCAGCAATGTGCAGAGCAAGCAGGTGCTAGTGGGTTGGACAGGGAGGAAAGGATTCCAACATCAGCAAATGGGAGATGAAGAAGAGGAAGAGTCCTATGTGGAACAGCTTCTCACAACAACACAGCAAGAAGAGACCTGTAAAATACTCTGTGTATATGAGGGCAGAAAAGCCACCAAATGGAGCTGCCTTGATGTCAGTTGGGAAAGAGGGCTCAGGTGAGGGCTCCAAATTGGCCATGAGCATTTCAGAAAGGCTCCCTCTCTCATCTGCAGGTCAGGCCAGTAAAACATCAACCCTACCAAAAAGGCTGCCATACAAAACTCCTGGGAGAAGGCTGCTTGTCTAAGACATGTGGCTGTTAAGTGGGCTGGCTGCCAAGATAACGTGGGCACTCTGAGCCCAACAACTCTCAGGAGCCAGCGCTGAACTGGGATAGAGCCATCATTAACCAGCAAGTTGCTGTGACATAGCAGTCACATGTTCTGTCTCCCTGTAACTTCCAGACTCCATGCTGGATCAGACCCTGGTGACTATCTGCATCCCCTTTCCTTGACCACCATGGGAGTGTGAAAAGTATCCAGGCAGAAAGCCCAGCTGCTGGGAAAGGCACTAGGGCCAGGAGGCTGTCTGTGCCTAGAAATGCCCTCCAGCACTCACACATCTGCCTATACGTGTGCACAAGCACTCACAGCCAAAACAAGGTCAGCCTGTGCCCACACATCTGCATCTTCACATGCACATACATCACCCATGGGGGGATGTCTCTCAGGCAAACACATCCAGAGACAGGCAGGACTGCCTATCTAAGTAAGGAGAAGCATCAGGCAGGGATTAGGCTGCCTGCACTTTCCCCCAGCTTGGGCAGAGGCAGGCTGGGCCTCCCTGTGTGAGCCACCTTGCCCCTCTGCACAGAGAGGGTAGTATATCACTTTGCTGAAGTGTATTGAAGCCCAAGGCTGAAATGCAGCCTGTAGGAGCCAAGTGTTTATTATATGTCTTGAGCACACACTCACTGCTTCTGCATGCATCATTGCAGGCAAGTTGAACTTCTGATAGAGTGGGAAATGAGGGAGGGAGGGAGGGCAGGGCCAGAAGGGAGGAAGAGAGGACAGGTGACATTTCAGCTGCATTCAGCAGGAGTGGGAGTGGTGAAGAGGTAAAGGCAGGTGGCTCCCAAACATGGGTGCCACTTAGGGCTCCTGCAGTCACTGAAGTGAAATCGCAAGCAAGCAAAACAGCAAAAGCAAAAGCAAACAAGGAACGTTTTTAAAGCTGGGAGGGTGAACGGGAACTACAGAAGCCAGGAGGAGATGAGACCGAGGCTGAGGAGGAGACTTCAGCCGAGGCAGATAGGCAGAGTCTGCAGCCATGAGTACCAGAATATTGTGTTCAGCTCTGAGGTCCCCATCATAAAAAAGACAAAAACTCACTCAAGCATGTCCAAAGGAAGGCCATGAAGATGATCCAAGGACTGGAGCACTCCCTTATGAGGAAAGGTTGTTCAGCCTAGAGAAGAGAGGAGAAGGCTCTGGAGAGAACTTGCATCAGCCTTCCAGTACTTAAAGGGGTCCTACAGAAAACATGGGGAAGGACTCTTTATTAGGGAATGTAGTGGTAGAACAAAGGAAATGGCTTTAAACAGAAAAAGGATAGATTTAGATGAGATGTTAGGAGGAAATTCTGCACTGTGAGGGTGTGAGGCACTGGAACAGGGTTGCTATAGAAGTTGTGGATGCCCCATCCCTATGAGTGTTCAAGGCCAGGCTGGGTGGGGCTCACAGCAATGTAGTCTACTAGAAGGACTCCCTGCCCATGGAACTAGATGATCTTCAAGGGTCCTTCCAACACAAACCATTCTATAATTCTATGATTCTATAGGTGGGTAGAAAAAAGGATGAAGACCAGGTGACAGGTGCTGGAAGAAAATGAGAAATCAGAGGAGAAGGAGCTTCTGATAATCTGTAGGCAAGACAGACCTCCTGATCTTCTAGCTGTAGGAGGTAAAAAAACTGGGGAAAGCTGAGATAGGCAGAATTTTGCTATAGTCATTTTCATGAGCTGTTTTGCACCCTGGATGGAGGAAGCAAAATCACAAACCCCCAGGTGTGTTGGCTGAGGGGACCTGAAGGTTGATTTCAAGGCAGCCACCCACGGAAAACTCATCTGCTTACAGACTGCAAAACTGCCTAAGCAGTAAAGTGGTTTTCCACTGCTGAGATGGGTTTCCAAGAAGCAGGTGAGCTACAAGGAGTGAATCGAAAAGTTCTCTGCCCCCTAGATCAGCACTACAGAGTCTTTCAAAAGGCAACACACGCACACATAAAATAAGTTTACCTTTAGACACCTTTTTGGCTCGCATCTAAGCACAGATTTAGGTAGAATTAATTGCCTTAGTGAACAGCAATGCACTCCAATCCAAGCCTTGTGAGGAAAATCTGATGAATGACTTCAGTTGTCTTGGAAAATGACATGCAGTCAAAGTCATACTTGAGGAGTGAAGGATAGTATGCCTCTCCATAAGGACTTACAGTTCCCTGGGTGATGGACAGTTTTTCTTCCATCAGCTTCAGAGTGATGGGGGAGGAGAGCACAACACTCCTCCAAATAGCTAGCAGAATCATGGCAGCATGATCAGAGATGCAGAAAGCATGACCCACCACTACTGAGCAAAATGAAGCTGTTTAGACTACAGAAGATTGAGAAGGGGCACAATAACAGTCTTCAAATACTCACAAGTTTGCTACAAAAGGAGAAGAGTTCTCAGTTCTTAGTCTCCAGAGTGGACAGAAGCAATAAGAGGCTTACATTGCAGTACAGGGCACATAGTGATAAAAAGGAAAAGGCATACAATGCACAGACTCCTTGAGGATGCGGGGGGCATCCTGCACTTTGGGACTTTGAAACCAGGCCAGCCAAAACCTCCTGGGAACAATTGATCATCCTGACATAAATATGAAATCAGTGACATCCTGAGGATACTGCCAGGCCTGTCTTCTGAGCGTGTCTAGTCCCAAATGCCTGTGGCCACCACCACAATCAAGCATTGCTATTGTGGTGTTTTTCAGGGAGAAACAGCAGCTGTCTCTCCCCTGGCCATTTCTTCCTGAGCAATACCCATTTATTTTGTCTTCCTGAGAGTCTCACAGAGCCCAGCATGTGTTTGCAACAGTTTGTGAATAATAACACTCATATGTCTCCAGCAAACGAAAAAACTGGGTCAGCTAAGGCACATGCCTATGTACAGCAGGAACAGCCAATGCATCTGGCAATGAACCCTACAGTGCTGTAAAATCCAACCCACAAGGCCCACAGGGGTTATAAGGCAGTGTACCTTCATGGGGGAAAGAGGGGAGAGTTCACCTATAACTGGGAAAACACAACCATTTTGGTGACATTTAACATGAATAAAACCATGAATAAAACAGGACCTGAGAGAGTTTTCTAACAAACTGCTCACGCTGCTCCCAACCGCTGGAAGAGAGGGAGTGAATGCACAATTACCCCAAGCTCCAGAAGCTGCCTCCAGTGTCCCGATCTTTGTGCATACTTATCAGAAAGGGCTGGATGCAAATAAAGCCAGAGACACATACTGAACTGTAGTATGGAGGACGGTGGCTGAGGAAGGACATTCAGAGGGAAAAAGTGAGTCAGGAATGTTGGGGAAGAGCAGAGACAAGACAAAAGCACAGCACATAGCAAAACATACACTCTTTTAACTGGGGGAAGTTTAGAAAGAAATGAGAGTCCTGTCTCACAGGTTGGAAAAGACTCCACACTGGAGCCTGGTCAGAGCTGGTGAGAAGGTCTCAGGCCCCTGAACCCACAGGGTCTCAACTGGCTGCAGCCTGTGTATATAGATGCCAAAGCAACCATACTGCATGTGGAGAAGCTAAGCTTGGGATCTTGTCCAAGAGACCAAGATGAGGAACGTTTGATCTGTCCCTCACCAGTGAGCAGGACCTTGAGCCACCTCATGTATGCTCAAGTGCATATGCACATCTATCCCTGCAGGGCCAAAATACAGAATGAAATCAGACCCTCTGTCAGAGACAAAGCTGCTTGGTGCAGCAAGGCAGCCAAAAGGGAGAGAGAAAAAAAACTCAGCAATGGGATGCACAGGTAGGAGCTGCCCAGCTGTTTCATCTGATCATTTCTCTTCCCATATTTTGCAAAACCCTGGTGACCACAGGTGAATTCCCTGAAAATGCTGTACTGTGTCATCTCAGCATGGCCTTGCATTCTGCCCATTAAGTTACAGCCCCCCAAAGACAGAAAGATGTCTGATGTTACCCCTCACCCCTCAATCATCCCTGATCACCTTGGTGAAATGGGCTTAGGCCAGTCCCCCCGCCAAGAAGTATATTGGAGAAGAGGATGGGAGACAAGAGAGAGCAATTGCCAATTTTAATGCGGCCAGTGATAATCAGGCTGGCAAGGATGTACAGAGCACAAAATCAGGCAGCAGGAGTACACAGGCAGGGAGCCGGAAATAATTACCATACTGTAACCAGAAAACACAAGGCCAAGCTATTTACCATACTAATTAGTGTTTATCCTTGTTTATGGTTCCACATGGCAGTGGGACTAGAGGCCTGATTGGAGGTGTAAATACTTAAAGGAACAAGCTCTGGGTATTAGAATTAAACACCAGGTCAATGGAAAGCTTCTGATCAGCTGAGGACAGGGAGAGCTAAACCATGCATCTCTCTCTTCCTCTACCAGAGATTTGGAACTGCTGAAAGGAAGACCAGATCGTCCTTCCAAGGCACAGTTATGGGGAAGTGCCCAGAACATGCTACGTGCTATTTATCAGCTAATGCATCTCCATATCTTTATCTCCCTCAGGTCTTTTTCTTCTACACTGTTTCTCTTGGATACTGCTACCGGATTAAAGATTTCCCTCAAGTATTCCTTAATGTTCTTCCTCTAAACTGAGTCTGTTTCAACAAAATAAGATACAATTTTTCCTGTATTACACCAGAGTTATTTTTCCAAGGCAGTTTTCCCACTTCTTCTCTCCTTCAACATCTTTTTCTTTTTTATTTCTGAACAGATTTAGAGTAGAGGCACAGGAGAAAAGGAGGGATCTGCTGCAGACTGCCTGGCTGCCACTGGCAAAGGTGAACATTAGGATGAAGATTCAGGAGCTCATAGCAGGAGCACCTGCTCCAAACCCTGGTCCACTACTCTTTTCTGTGTGATCTCCTGCTGGGATGTTGTGCCCAGCAGCAGCCACCCAACCTCTGCTGCCCAGCCTCACCTTTGCCTGCTGCAAAGCTTCCTTGACAACAGCAAGAGGTAGCTGAAATATTTCCCTAACTATTTTTGAATTTATTTTAATACTGTAGGCTGTGTCACAGGGAAATAAATCTCTGGAGATGCTGTTCATGCTAAGGAAAATTCTGAGTGTCGATGCACTGGGCACTGCTGATCTCTCCAGGCCTGAGTCTGTCACCCCTTCCTGCAGGGGCTGATTCATTCTTCCCTTGCATTGCTCATTGCTCACAGTCTCCCCCCTAAAAACCCTACAGCTGGTCGTGTCTCTGCCCCTTGTGCTTTATTCTTCAGCTCAGGGATTAAAACAGCGCCTGCCTCTCATGAAGCTCTCTCCCAAAATAAAATCAAAAAGCGGTGTTGGCCCCAATCTGTCCCTGTATTTTCACTCCATGCTACATTACCAGATGCTCTCAAGGAGCTGGGTATGTCCTATTCACTTCCATCGAGGATGTGATATCTGAAAACCCCTGGGAGACAATGGCTTTCCAGTCTGGAGAATTTGCCTCCCCCGTTGCATCAGATGTGTCAGAGCAGCATTTCATTTACCTTTTCCAGTGATTTTTATCTGTCTGGTTATTAATGAGGAAGTTTAACCCACTCCTGGGCAAATCCCTGAAAGACAAACAAGTTACGGTGAGGGAGAACCAGTCTGTGAGGGAAACTGTCATGAAGTGAGACAGAGTCCAAGCAGGCTCTGACCCTTTTGTGTATGAAGAACAATCCCCCTTCAGCTGATTCTGTCCCCTGCAAAGACCTGCCTGCCAGCAGCATGGGTTGCTGAGCACTAACCATATCACTCTCCTCAGGTCTCCCAGCATCAAGCATTCTGAGAAGGCATGCCAGCCATGGCCACCTCAACACAGTTTCCAAACACAGCCATGACCAAGTCATTGGTGCTTATCTGGGAAAGGCATCTAATTTCCTTCAGAGAAAAATTAACTCATAAAATCCATTTGAGTCTGTTCTTCTGATGATTTGCTTCTCTTCTATCCTCTGCCTCTAGGATAATGTCCATTATTTGCCCAGCACCCTGACTTTCACCCCTCTCACCCATATTGCCCCCACCATCACCACTACACAGAAGGATGCTGCCATATGCCCTTCAGAATCCAGACATCTGAGAAATTGCCATCATGAAAGTAAAATAAACTACTCAAGTGGAAAAAGAGGCTACACCGAAACCTCACTCTCATCTTTCTTCCCCTTCAAAGGATGCTGCTCTAAGTTGTACAAATTCCAGCATTTCTAAACCTCCCCTCCTCCGTGTGATAGACACTGCCATATACATGGTTCTTCTTCTATCCCACTGCCTTTCCAAAGCCACTGCTTCCATAATACCAGTGCATCTGCATTTACATTTTGGCCACAGGTGAGAGGAACCCAGAGCTGCTCACACAGTGTTTATGCTGAGGATGGACTTATCCTGACTCTTGTACAGCTGCATGAGGGTATCAGGCATCTCCTGCATTTCCATCAGTCTGTACATAACACACACTGACACAAAGCAGCTGTTGGCCCCATGGGCCGTATCAGAAATTTGCATGCTCATGTGTTGGCAGCTCAAGCACCACAGGCTCATACCTTGGCCTGCACGGTGCAGGGGGCAGCTCATCAAAAAGTTAAGGGCGATCACACCTCTTATCTGTGGGTTGTTCCCACACTTTCCCAGCACACACATGGTCTCTGGCAGATGGTATTCCTGGAGATTCCTGATGTTTTGCTGCTACAACAGAGGCAAGTGCTCAGTGTCATTTGTTCCTAGTGCCTGTGTGCATCTCACAACCTTGGCACAGCTGGTTTAATAGTCAGTCTCTTCTGGGAGGCAGCTTAGGGAGGAGAGGGATAGGGAAAGAGAGAATCGAAGGGGAAAGCAAGCAAAAGAGTGCAAGGTGAGCAGGAGCCTGTAGAATAGAAAATAACACTGTCAGGCCGAACAGCAGCTGAATTGGCTGTGACAGACAGACCCTCTCTGCACCTGGGATTCAAACATAAGCTTATTTTTCTGGTTTCTTCACGGGACAATGAGTCCTGACTACCTGTCAGCATGCACCCAGGAGATGTCACCAGCAGAAAAGGGGTCCCAGGTGCTCCTGACCCACATGGCTGATGCAGTTATGATGGCTGAAGTCACAGGTTACATTTCCCAGAGATGACTGGTAGGGAACATCGAGAAAAAAGAAGAAAAAATGAGCAACAGTGGAAACCAGAGATCCAAAACAATGCTCTTGCCAGGACTCCTGGTGTTCCCAGAGGATTCAGTACAGCTTTGCCTCCTGCACACCTCCTGTTCTGCTCATCTGAGGGGTCAGGGAGCAGCCAAACAGTGTGTGCCTTTAGGCAGACGCATTTCTTCTTCCACAAGTCCCAGCAGACACACAAGAGAAGACATCTACTGTCTTTCCTCAGCTTGCCAGCTTGTTGTAGGGATATGAAGGACATATTCCCAGAGAAGGAAGGTCAGACTGAGCCAGGTCTTCTAACAAGCCAGCTGCACTCTCAGCAGCTCATCAGAACAAGGTTATCAAAACCAGCTCTTCATGTTCAAACACAAGGGACCCATAGTGGATCACTTGAAGAATTTCACCCTACAGCATGGCCTCCTTCCCCAGAGCTGGCAGCTCATGGACAATTCCAAAATGAGGGACCACTAGTCAGTATTTTTAGCCTCTCTTCTTGGGAAGGAACAGAGCTGGTCACGCCATATCTCCTGGTGAGACACCCAACCAGGAACCCGCTCCTGCGCCCTCCCATGTGTCCACACAAAGGTGCCACCTATGACTCAGCACCTTCCCCTGCCTCTTCCACATCATCATCATCAAACCACCCGCACACCCTTCACTGCTGCAGCAGGCCAAGTAGCTGCTTCTAATTAAGAGCTGCTGTTCTCACTGGTTTTTTAATAAGAAAATAGTAATTGAAATTTAATTTAATCAATGACCGAGTGACAGGGTATGAAAATGAGCCAGCATGGGCTTAGGTTCCATCAGGAAAGCGCCCGAAATAAGAGCTGTGGGAGGGGATGGGGGCATTGCCTGGGTTAGCTGAGGGGGATCTGTACAAGAGGTTTTGAATCAGAGTCTCTCAGATCACTACACCTCCCAGCCAGATTTCTTGTGTAGCCCGTCTGCAGCACTACATATAAAGCCCCCAGGCACTCTTCTTCAATAATCCACATACTCCAGTGAAAACCTCTCTTCCCATCCCATTCCTGAAGCCTGCAAGCAGAAGGGTGCCTCTTTCCTGCCCTTATCCCCTCTGCTGCCAACACTGCTGTGGCCACAGCCCCATCAGAGCTGGCAGCCACCAGCCCATCAGCACAAACTGCTGTCAGAGGGAAAGGGAGAGAAGCAGAGGAATCTTGGGGACCCTAGAACAAGACAGGACTCATGAGTCATCCCCTCTGCAAGCGCATACCCACAGCCCCCGCTGGCTACTGCTGAGCTCCAGGAAGATGCTGAATATTCGATGAAGGGTTTTTTTTTAGATCTGCTGAAAATGGCAAGGGAAACTCCACTGTCAATTTAAAAAAAAAAAAAAAGGAAAGAGAAAGATCACAATCTCATCCCCATAGCCAGTCTTACACCTTCCCCGAGGATATGTTAGAACAGCCAAGGGTGTGAGAGGAAAGCAGCCCATGGGGATGTGTTTCTGGCAGGCTGAGGGAAGGGAGGATGAGGGAATGGCTGTGGGAGGGTGCATTTGTTTCCATCCCCAACAGTCTGGATGGGTGTAGGTGCACAGGCAGCCTGGATTTGGAGGTGAGGGGACAGAGCACATTCCATGCTGAGGGAAAGCATCACCTGGCTCTGACACCTCTGCTAGAGGTCTCAGCATCTCTGGCATGATTTTCACTACACAACCTCCTTTGGGGAATGCAAGCTTAAATATGACATTTTGCAATGCCAACCTGTCCAGCAAGGACAAGGCTCACTGGCTGTTTTCACACAGTATCACATGAATCACTACAGAAGTGTGGGATGACAAGGGACTACATGGGGTCAGTGCATCTGTCCACTCTTCCCCCAGGTCAGTGAGAAAAAAATCACCTTTTACTAATGTTAGCAAAGTAGGTATTTATTCCTTATTTGGAAAGCCCTTCATATCAGCTGACACAGGGTTAAATCTCCCCAGTCAGTAAAACATCAGCCCAGCAAGAGAGGAAGCCTCTGTTGCACTTTGGTATGCCTGTCAGCAGACATGGCGCAAGCTCTCTGTTCTAAAGCAGAGTGCTTGGCTGGCGAGGTGGAGGGGAGGGTGGGAGTCTGGAATTGCAGGCAGCGATGTGGGGCAGAGATCAAGAATTGCAGAGGTTCTGGGCTGAATCCCCTCAGCTCATCCTCGGAGGAAACGAGAATGCCACCAGGATGGTGCAGGGGGAATTCAAGTTTCTCAGCACAGCTGAGGAAAGGGAGGGACTTGTGTATGTGAAGGAACAGCAAGAGAGCAGGATGCAGAGATTTACAGAAATTTTAGAAATTTTCTTTTCTCCCACTCTCCTCCACCCTGTCATTTTCTATTCTCCACTTTCTCTTCTGGTCTCTGTCTCACCTTCTGTCTTTCCCTCTGTAAGCGCTTATTGGCAAGTCTTCTCCAGAACAGTTATTTTGAATGTGTGTTCCTCTACATCCCTTACAATATTTGCTCTCTCATTCTCAGTATCTTCCTTGTTGGTGAAGCTGATCAGCTTAATGATGATAATATTGAACATGGTGAAATGGCTTTTTTCACACCAAAACCAGTTATTCATTGCTGTGCTTCCAGGTACCAGCCACTTTCATGCCTTTCCTTGTCACATCAGATGCAGAAACTCAAATATCATCCTTTTTTTTTTTTCCTCTACCATCTTCTCCACTTGGAAGAGAAGGACATTCTCCATCATATATTTTTAATCTGCTCTTTGAGAAAGCCTGAGATGTAAAATGGACTATTTTAGTCCTATCCCTCATTCCCCATCAGATGTCACTCTTGGGGAAGCCAATCTCCTCAAGTTAGTGGCTTGTCTAGTGTGGAAGTAGCAAGTGAAATATTCCTTGTCCTCATGGCATCTAGATCTCTTTCCAGCCCCCAGCCCCATCACTTCTGTGCTCACTGCACAGACATAACCCCCCCCCCAAACAGAAGCTGAGGGTCTGCAGTAGGGTCATCCATTTTTCAGCAAAAGAAGCCAACAGATCACTTCTGCTGTGATTCATCCTAGAGCAGAGAACAGTGTGGGCTCCCCATTTCACTGTGCATCACAAAACCTGCCCCCAGTGGGAACCCACAGAACAACTGGTGTTGAAAGGTTTATCTGGAGGCCTCCAGTCCAAATCTCTGTTCAAAGCAGGGCTAACTTCAAAGCTATAGCAGGTTGCTCAGTGCCTTGTCTGCTGGAGTTTTGAGTATCTCAAAGGAGGCAGACTCTAAAACATCTTTGAGTCACCATCTCACATCTGATCCACCCTCATAGTTATTTTTTTTTACTTTATATGGAATTGGAATTTCCCTAGCTGCAACTTGTTTCCACTGTTTATTGCCCTTCGTGCACACCTCTGGGAAGAATCCAGTTCCATTTTCTCTGCACACATCCCCCATTACCTTATCAGTCAGATCTCCCTTAAATTGCTCTCCTCCAGGCTAAACAAAGTCTCTCAGCATCTTCATGGCCCTCCACTAAACTTATTCTAGTTTTCCACTCTCTGTCTTGGGTAGGGGAGGCAGGGCAGGGCAGCGCAGTGCCTGACTCTACCTCTCCTTTCTCAGGATCTCCCTAGGATGAACTAAAGCCTGCTCTGAATATTTCCTCCCTATTTCACTGCTAAATGGATGGTAACCAGGCTCCAGGCAATTCAAGTCAATTNGGCAGCGCAGTGCCTGACTCTACCTCTCTCCCTAGGATGAACTAAAGCCTGCTCTGAATATTTCCTCCCTATTTCACTTCTAAATGGATGGTAACCAGGCTCCAGGCAATTCAAGTCAATTATTCTCAACAGAAATTGCAGTTTGCATCACCAGGTTCATAAGACTGTATCTAGATTTTACTATCAGCAAATCAGATTCCCAGTGTACAGGAAAAACCAGACCCCTGACAAAACCAGGATGAGGTATCAGATGATTTTGTAAACCTCTTAACAGGGATGGGGAGCCAGAAAACAGACTTAGTCTTGTCTTTCCTGCCCAGCTGTCAGTGTGGTTTGGGAATTAACTCATCATGCTTTATTTATCATCAAAAATTTCACTCAACAGCCAAAACAGAGAGGCACATTTTTCCCCTGTAAAATGTGCCCAGCCATATCCGAATCTCCCTTGGTATTTTCTTCAAACCAGCATCCTGAAACCCCTTCACTTGATTCTTAAACAGGAGGGCAACAAGCTTCAAGTGTCCCAGCTGTATTTGATAAAGGGAGGAAGGAGGTACAGAGTCACACCATCTTGCCATACAAAACATGTAGAGAAAGGAGCTGGGCCCCAAGACAGTGACACAGGGTCTACTCACCCTGATTGACCAGGGGAGCTCACTGCTGAAGGACATTACTAGCACAGACAGCTTGACTGGGTGTTCAAATGAGGGTGTGTGGGTTTAAAAGCATAGACGGCACTTACATCTTTCAATAACTGTGGCAATACCTAGGGGCTTCCAAGTTAACATTTGTGAAGTCATCAGCAATTTATTCTTCCTTCTTCCCCACGAGACACCTCAAAGGAAGAATTACAGGAGGAGCCAAAGAGGAAGGATTCACTTCCTTCTGAAAAACCTGTTCAGTGGCTCTTCTGCTTTGGTGGGAGTTAGCTGGTAACCTACACACATGGTGGGTTGCCCTGTTATAACAACTCCAAGGACAACTTCACTGAGGCCCCAAATTAACCAGTGGGAAAGTGCCACAGTTCCTGGGGAAGGGCACTGTGATTTCAATTACCTGGAGGTATTTGAGAGGGATTTCAAGAGAGATGCACAGTCCCACCTATTCCAATTCCCCTCCCTCAAGCTCCTGTTGCCATGGCAATGGTACTGACAATTTCAATGCATAAACCCAAATTTGCATTTTAATGGATCATAATTAGAATGCTGAGATAAACGATTCTTCCCTTCTAAAAGGTAACATAAACGCCACATCTCACAAATATGCTCTGCCAGCAAGTATTGCACATACACACATGCACACACACAGAGTCTATACATCGCTGGGCTGTGGGAGCTGGGAAGTTGCTTTCAGTTCCTTTATACCTAGCTGGGAAGTTTTGTATCTGACACATGAAGACGCAATTTCCAGAATAAAACATTAAATTTACCAGATACCTGCTGCAAACTGACCATATCCCCTCCTGGCTGCTATCCTCCCATGCCGTGCTTCCCCTCCCAGGTCCAGGCAGGGTCAGGCCTATTGTGCCAACCATGAACCCCGAGTTGCTCTCTGCAACAGCACTGACAGCTCTAAGGAGCTCACTAGGAGGGATGATATCACAGAGACAATGAAAAACCTGTCCCTCTCCAACTGTCCTAATATTTATTTTCCTTTTGTTTTTAGCTAAATTTGTAGGGAGATATGTTCTCACTTGGTTATCTGCAATATGCCCAAGAGTTTATCCTCCAGCTCTTGGATTAGGAAAGGAGTACTGTGTTAGCACCTGTCCCACGCTGTCAGCAGAGAGGCCAAGTAGCTACAAAAGGGCAGAAGGAGATTATAAAAAGGAAATGTTTCCAAGACATCTCTCTGTACTTCAGTAGAAGTCAGGGAAGGGGAATAGGGGGTGGGGGAAGAAGCTATTCTGTACTGAATAGGAAAGCAGAAAATTAATTTCTTCTGCCCTTGAAACAAACTAAACTCATAGCAGGCAGCTGGCAGCAGTGAATAGAGACAGAAAACAGAAAGGAAAAAAAATTTAAAATCAAAAAGGAGAGAACAGGAGAAAAGCAAATGAGTGAATCATGAAAGCTGCAAACTGCCTGGAAATTTCATTTGGCTTTTCAGTTGGGAAGTGACATGATGCATACTTGGGAAGGGACAATCACATCTGGGAGAGGCTTAAAGCAGCTGCAGCCCAGACCAGCTTCTCCTGACCCCGCTGAACCCCCCTGGCCCACCCAGCCCTCAGGGGACTTCAGGCAGCTCTGCAAAGAAGGGGAGGGCACAGATTTCACCTCTACCGTGAGACAGAGTCCATCTGCGTCATCCCACCTGCCTGGGATGTGGGAGCAAAGATACGTGTCCTGCAGAGCAGCACTGACAGGACACCACCAAGAGTGGGCTGCTATCTGCCAATGCATCAAGTAAATGACACAGAAGTTGCTCCTCAGAACTCTGTGGCCTGGATCTGCCCATTTATTCCTGTGGAGAGCTTTCCAAGGGGTCTGTTTCAAGTCCTGCACCTTCTATCAGCACTGGCTGAACAGACGTGTGCACACCAACATGTGATTAGAGCCCAGAGGGTTCAAGCAACTTCCTGCTCCTCCTCCATCATCCCACACAGTGGTCAGCCTGGTGGAATCCTGATTCCTTCTCCAACAAAGTCCTTTAGTCCTACTCCTCTGGGCTGCTCTAAAAAGAGCATGCCTCTCTCTCTCTATTCCCACCACCACAGCTAGCAACCCCGTTTAATCTCTCTGCCCTCCTTCATTTCTCAGAATCAAATGTTAATTGGGCTGCACTGTGATAGAGTGACTGTTAATGTGCCTTGGCATGTGAACAAGTGGAGCTGGATTCAGCCTCCAGTGCAGCATGCAGCTGGAAGAGCAGGGCAAGGTGAGCCCAGTGGAGGAGCTTCTGGGGCTCCCCAGCACTTTGGCCAACCCCAAAGTCTGCGGGTCCTGGTGATTTGCATCCAGCCACTTTCAAATCCTCTTTAGCACTGATGCACACACACATGTAAATGCACATAGCCAGGCTGCACACAAAAACACACCTGCAGCCATCCAAACCCCGCACAGTGAACTGGCTGTATAAAATCAGCACGGATGCAAGCTAAGGAGTTCACATGCTGTGCAGGCCATGACACTGTTCCCATTCATGTAAGTACACCCAGGTAGAAACTCACAATGGATGTTAACATATATATGGGGTGTGCTCTTATACCAATGTAAGTCATGGTGTACCCTGTGAGACAGGAGGCCATATACATACACAGAACCAGACCAAAACACTTTCCTGGAGTTGATGGTTTTCCACATAATATTTGTTTCCTAGTTTCTGGGTTGCAGTTGATTAACTTAAAACAACCTAACTCTCCTTAGGACCATCTGTGCCACAGATCTGGTGGTTCATGGGGCATTTATTAGCCAGTTCCTCTTCCTCAGGATACGGTTTACAGGTTTTGCACAGTAGGGACCCCTCAGACTGGAGACATGATCCAATTCCCAATACAAAGTTTTAGGAACAAAGAGTGGAGTAAGGGAGGAAAATAAGGAAGACAAGAGCTGATCTTGTAATTTAGAGGAACTCAAATGCTGGGAGTCAAGATCAAGAGATAAAAGGTCAGGTAAAACTGTCATCCTCCCAGAAATTGCTGAGCCTTGTTGGAGAAACAAGGGCAAGAAGGAGAAAGAGAGGACAAAGAGAGAAAAAGAGGCAATGCAAGTGAAAAGACAGCTATCAAAAGAGAAGGGGAATGAAGAATGGAAAGAGAAGTGTAAGAAGGAAAGAGCAAAAAAATTAAGCAAGAAAAAAGAAATTATAAAAGTGTCTGTCACCATGCAGAATGTGCACACCAACTGTGGGACAGAAGGTCTCCTTGTTCACTGTACAGGGAGGTGTCATACAAGCCACTCAATGGTGACAAGGTCTGCCAGCTCTCACCCTGCATTCATGCCCCACATTTTCAGTAACAGGGACCACGTGGTTGGTTTGTCACTTGGCTTCCTTTGCAAGAAAAAAACCCAGCCCCTGACAAGCCCCCCTCCATCACTCCCCGCATTGGCTTTGGGGGCTACCATGGTCTGTCCCCAAGGGCTCTCTCCACAGTAGCCCTGTCGGAGAGGCAGTGCTATGACCACTTAGGTGTGCTGTGGCCAGGGCCATGGATGAGTGATGGCAGATGGGGACAGTGAGCAGTGATCCAGAGCTGAACATTGATTAGCAAGAAACTTGCTGCCAAACTGACATCACAATCAGCAGGAGATGAGCACGACTCAGACCAAAGCCATGGTGGCTGATTCACCCTAAGGCCCTGATGACTATCAAATATAGGCTGGGATGTTCAAAGGCAGTGGTATGGAGTTGCACCCCAAATCCCTCTTGTATCCTGCTGGTTCTGTTCCCAAAATTTGCCGGGGTGGGTAATACCTACAGCAACTCTACGTTTATCCTGCAAATCTCTTCCATGCCCTCCTCTGCTTCTGGCAGTGCCTTTCTAAAATTCAACACCCATCTCAACACTGTCTCTCTTGGCTGCTGTGCTTGTGGCAGGAGAAACCCAGCGTCACAGTGACATCTAGTGAGGAGAGCCTTAGCGGCACTGGGCACCCGTGCTAGTAATGGCAGCCTGGCCTCCTCTCCTGCTGGCATTCAGGAGACAGGGCAGAGCAAGAGATGTGGCCCTAAAGGAAAAGGCAGCCAGGCCCATGGTGGGTGTCACGTAATGAAAGTATGGGTGCCTGGTACCCAGAACCTCCAGAGCTGTCCTTGCACCCCAAGAGAGTTGGGGTCTCCCAAATACATGCCAGTGGATTTTCAGTGTTGTCTCAGGGTGTTTTCTACACTGTACTGAGGAGAGATAGATGGAAAGGGAGAGAAAGGAAAGGCAGAGAAAGGGAAAGAAAGGGAAGGGAGAAAAATGGAGAGCCAAACATACAGTTCAGAGGGACTCAACTGCTGAGATTCAAGAAAAAATGGTAAAAGGTCAGGTTGAACTGTCATACTCCCACACCCTCAGAAATTGCAGATCTTTGTTGGAGAAGTAAGGGCTGCAAAAAGAGATAGCAAAGCAAACAGGGAATAAGACAAGGAAACACAGCTAGTAGGGGGAGAGAGAGAGCAAAGGAAGGAAAGAGAAAAGAAGAGGGAGAAAAAATGAAAAAAGCAGAGTGCAGGGAGGGAAGTCTGGCACTGCACTAGCAAATGCAGCATTGCCAGCCATAGGACAGAATATTTCTGTGATCTGGGAAGCCTCACATGTTATTCTTTGCAGTTCTGAACAATGCTGAAAAATATAATCCCACAAATTAAAAAACACAAAGTGTGCATTGTGGCAATAAGCATCCAGCCTTCCTTCTGCTTGCAGCATCCATGATACCACCTTGCTCTCAATTCCTACATCAGAAACAAGTGGGGACGGGGTCAGCTAATGTGACTCACTATTTTCTAATGCATGATGGTGACCTAGCCATCCCATCCCCTACAACTCCTTCATGACCCTGTCCCTCTTCTGCTTCCCTTGTTTTCCCACTGTTTCCAAATGGCTCCCCTCCAAATCTGAAGGGACTGGGGAACTGCAGGGGACATGTTACATCTTTAACAACTGAAGTATGGGCATGACACACCTTTAGTCATGGGAAGATTGCACTGGTGCCAACACAGATCAGAGCAGTCAGAGCTGCAGCAGCAGCAGGAATGCTGCCCTAGCTCCACCGGCTCTGCTCTGCACTGAGCAGTGCAGACATCCACTAACAAGCCCTGCCTAAGGCAGCAAACCCATGACAGCCCCAGCCTAGCTCCTGTCTGTCTCCAAACCCTTAATGGCTGGTGACAAGCATAACTAGCTAAACTTTGCTGCACTCTGAGCCAGCTCTGGGGCTTATAAACATTTTAAGGGGCAGAGAGGCTGGGAACAAAACATAAAGCCTTCTACCTCATTGTCCCTGCTTTGAAAGCAGCCATCTTGAACAGCCACTGACATTCCCCGATTTCACACCTGCACAGCATGGGGACACTTAAGCTCTCAGCTCTAATGTACCCTCTTCTCTGTGTATTTCCAAGCTCTTTACATGAGAAATCATTAATTGCATCATAACCAGGATAAAATACATCTTTCCTGGAAGAAACAAGGCTTTATTTCATCAAAGGCTACAATACTTCCAGAACTGAGAACCACCACTGCCTTTTTACAAATCCTTCTAGTTAAAGAATGTTATGCACCAAACCTTGTCTCAAAATCCTGGTTTCAATTTTTGTCCATTTTCTGTGTATTCAGCAGGGGAATATTTTTCAGGCTGAATGTCTCAGATTCTGTCATGGAATACCTGTATTTCTGACTTAAACACAAAAGAAAGCCACAAAGAGCAAACCAAACAATGTGAGGAAGGAATAAAGAGTAACTTGAAAGCCAAAAATGAAACAAAAGAAGGTCAAGTGTCAAGCCAGGGAGGTCAGTGTGCAATTGAAAAGGCTAAGACCAACTCTAGAAACACAAAAGGACAAAAAAAAAAAGATAGGCTGAAATATAGAGGCAAGAAAATGAAAATAGCTGAAGTCAACAGGTAGCAGTTCACCTGCTTGAAGCTGATTTGAAAGGAAAACAAAGGTCCTGGTAAGCTTGGAGGCTCAGATGCTGGTAACTGAGGTGTAAGTCTCATCAAGCTCATCACTAACTGTAAACTTCCAAAATAACAAGAGAAGATGTCCTGGAAGAGTCTTCAAAGGCTTCCACCAACCAATTCATAACTTCTGGAAGTTGTGCTGATCTAGCACTGCCAGTGACCAAAACACCAAAAAAAAACCCACCAAAAAAAAAACCAAACCAAACAAAACAAAAAAAAAATCCCCAATTTGAATCCCCTAAAAAGCAAGATAAGGGCCCAAAGCTCTTAAGTTATTCCATAACCCTTCGTGTGTACATATGGTAGTAGGTGCTGTTCATGCTTTACCCACCTTTCTACAAAGCATTTCATTCAGCCTGGCAAACTTGTATGCACTTCAAGTCCTGCCTGTGCCTCTTTCCCTTGTCCACCATCTGTTACACCCATTCTCCAGCATTTAGCAGTTCCTGGTCCACAGCTCCCCTACGTTTTGTTCACTGAGGCCCATACCTGCTTCACCAAAGGATCTTTATCCTCTTTTCCCATTTTTTTAGGGAAAAGGAAAAGTAACTACAGCACGATAGCTTTTGACCTTCTAGACTGAGGGCAACAGTGGCAGTAAGGTCTGTTACTTTCTCCCTGAGCCTGTTCCGTAGGAATGAAGTAGGTGGGGAGGTCAGGAGGAAGACCTATGTCTATGGCTCACAGAAGGAACAGGGAAAAGTCAATTACTCTGAGCCCTGAGATTCTTCTAGTACTTTTCCTTTGGACATTTAAGGATAGTGGTGGGAAACAGAGAGGGAAATCGTTCCCCTCCAGCTGCAGACCCATTTTGCCTGCTCCACTCCAGGAGATATACAAGACCAGAGATGTCCTTCTTTAAACAATTTTCTTTTCAGGGAACAATAGAAAGTATGAGGACACTGGGCATTCAGGCATTTTTGTGAGTCTGGATGCCCATTTTTCTGAGTACAAAAACCTTACGACATCAACTCTGTATTATATGCAAAAATATTACTAGCAAAGTGCTTTCTTCTGGTATTCTAAGTCCTGAAGTAGGACCTGTTTAGGTTTTTTCCAAATAAAACATTTATGTTCTTAAAAATCTTACCTCTGTCTACGAAGTGGGCTCCTAGAGCATCAGTAGAGCCACTGATGCTTGTTTTCTTCCTATTTGGAGCAAAAAAATTCAGATGGAGAACAAGTATATGTTGAGACTTCCTTAATCTTTGTGCCTCCTTATCTCATCTGTGTAGGAGGATACTAACTCTTGTCTCATTCAGGGACAGAGTTCATTTCTTACTGCAGCATTTAGAGTGGTGGGAAGCTGATTTAATCTTAACCTGCACCGACATTATCTGCAGAAGCTGTGCAAGGCAGAGCCAGACTCTTGGTGATCTGGAACAGGTCACTGAAAATGAATGAAAGAGGTTGGTATCTGCACCGGATTAAAAAAAAAAAAAAAATCAGAGTAAAAGACTTTCTGTCAGTCTAAAGTAACTAGACACTTACCCATGCAAGTGAATCAAAGCACTGCCCAGACCCTGTTCAAATTCAGTAGGACAGAAAATCAAACTGCTTTTCAGAGGCATGTCATGCAGTTAAAGGACAAAGGTTCCTATGCACTTGAGGCACAGGGCAGGCAGAGATCCATGGCTCTTTGTAGGAACAGTGACCGCAACACAAACTGCTTTGACAGCAAACACAGCTAAATATTAATGACAGCAGCTTTAGATATTGCTGTTCAAGAGAAAATACAGAATATGGGAAGTGGTAAAATTGGACAGCTGCTTAAAGCAAAGCACGTTTAATAATCCACATGTGAAGAAACATGCTGAGGTGAAAATCTGCTATAAATCAATTTGAAAATTGGTCTGATTCATTTTGGAAGAGAATATATAGATATATGTGTCAATGTGGACAACACCAAGTGTTCAAACATTAGGATCCCATTTCCTCAAGTCATAAGGCTGCTTTTTAAAAAAGCCCTAAACTAGAATAAATGCTTGTGATTGTTATATTTTGCTTCTAACGCTGCCCTCAGCTTCTGTTTTCTCACATTCTTCACAGTATTCCTTCAGATTGAGACTCCTACGTAACCTCCTGAATCCAGAAGCTGGAACACAAAGAGCAAACAAACAGTTATTATGAACTGCCATTGACAACAATATGATTAGACATGAACATCAGTTACGTCTTTATTAGCATATAGTACAGGATAATAAGGTGGAACAAACCAATTGGACATCTTCCAAAGCCAAGAATAACAGGGAGAAGAAGTCATTCCAAGATGAACCAGAAAATCTATCAACATATTCAAACAGGAAAAATTCCCATTTTCCAACACCATAAGAAAGCAAGCAGAAAGTGAACTATAATATTCACATGTGGAAGTTACTTAAAACTCCAACTGATCCGTGTGCTGGGTTATTTGTAATTGAAAAGCCAGCTACCTGCTGAGGCGTGAGATTTAAAGAGAGCTATAAAACATGGACATTAGTGTCAGGAAGCTTTCTGAGATAGTTTAACTCTCGGAAAGAAAGAAATTCTCAATCTGAATTGCAGCACCTGTGGATTTTGCCATCCAAACTTAGATTATTCAAGCTCGAAGATGGTGATTTATTTGGATGTTTTACATTTAAATGAAGACCATTTGACGTTCATTCTGTCCCCAAAGCACTTCAAAGAGCTAACTGAACTGATTTTTGAGGAATTACAAAGTGATGAAATTTTAATTTTATTCATCTTGAATGAAATTTTAATTTGAGTAGAGGCCTTAAAACAGTATAATTAAACCCTGATTTTTTTTTTTTTTTTTAAGTATTGACATAGACACAAAGTCTCCTAACATTAAATTTTTAATAGTATGTACTAGTCTGGAAAAAGCTATTTGTAGGGTCTGCTCAACTGCTTTCAACAGCTGACTCAGTAAAAGGAAGGGATAGTTAGATGTATATATTATGACAACATAATATCATCACTGGGAGAGTGATAAAGCCATGGAAGCTCCTGCAAAGAGAAATACACCATTTAATATGCTGTGCTCAGCATAAAACAGATTTATCCAATACAGGTAGTTGACTTATTCTAAGGTCAGCAGAGGATATTTTACAGTTTATGACATATAGGAGAGACTACATGATCCAGATGCCTAAATTCTACATATATACAGACTTAAAGTAACATATAATACACAGAGTCAGTTCATATCAAGAGGTAATTATACATTCCTAGTATATGTTGATAAAATTGTCTTGTTTAGCAGTGCAGGGAAAAGATGTGAGCATAAATTCTCTATTGAAGTCAAAGAGCATGGGAAGACTCTGTGCCTCTGCCTGAAGGAGCGTGACAGGCCTTGGCTGTACCAAAGTCACCTGGACAGAGGCATGACAGGTGCTATCACCACCACGTCTGGCAGGGCCAAGCACAGCTGCAGCTAGAACGCAGTTAGGAGAAACATCCAGTGATCACGCCCTGGGAAAAGCTGCCAGATCCCGTTAAAAGGCTCTGAAGAAATATAATATATTAATAATAGCTACATGATTTCACAAAGTGTTAAAAAAGCCACAACCTATGTGAGACCATGATCTTTGGTAACAGATCCAAACCAGGGGAATGCTTCAGACCACAAAGCACACATACATTTAACTTCTTGGTGAGCTAACCAGCTCCAAGACCCTGACCAGACTCTGAGGCGAGTCTGTGAATGCAGTTGAAGAGAGTGCCTTTCCGTCCCTCCTCGGCAAAGTGACCCCTGTGCACTCATTAAACTTTATTCTGCAGGTAACTGATGACTAAAGCACCACAAGTCTACTGGTCAAAGGAGGCATTGCCTGTATTACGATTCCTTCCTACTAAGGAAGTCAGATTTTCTGAGAGACCTATATAACTGAGAGCTTTATTAATTGGCACAACAGAAATAGAAATGAGGTGGAACTGGTAATGGTTTACTTTTGAGGTAGAAAAGGGCATATATTTTCCATTAACAGAATAATAAATCAGTGCAGCTTCTACCACACTAATTTGTTAAACATGTTTTGCAGTGTTGATAACAAAGATGTTTTTGCATCAGGTGCCTGCATAGGGCATTTATGAGGTTGCATGTTCTGACACAAAACATGTAAAAATGTATTAGGTAATCCTAATAAATGATACAAACATAGTATTTAATCAGTAGAATAAGCTATCTTGAATATACTATGCAATATGTAACCATGAACAGCTATAAAGAACTTGTAAATCGTATTTTAGGGGCTAAAAGAGAGCATTTGACTGAGGAGGTATTTTTGAAAATTATTTCTTATGGTTAGATCACAGCTATCATTTGTCTCATTCTGACCAAGATAAAGATAATCTGAGCATACAAGCAATAACAACTTTTCTGCTGAGTAGAATGCTCTCTATTGCTTTCTTCAGTTTCACCAATAGGCTGTTAATTCATGGCTTGTTCAGCTTCTCCTTTGCAAAACTACAATAACCTCTTTGTAACTTTGTGAGCTTTCACAAAACTAGAAGGACAAACCTGTCAGGGAATAAGAGCTGAGTAAGCTCTATGTTTCACCAGCAACAAAAAGAAAACAAGAAAATGGAGGAGTGATCTGCTTTACATACACGGTGACTGGCCCTCCAAATCAATCAAAAAAAAAAAAAAAACCAAGAAACAAAAAACCCACCAAACTTAGATTATTGTAAAAGGAAAATTAAGAGCGAAAAGTGACATGCTGAACAAGCAGTTAATGTTCTCCAACCTTGAAGCCAGGAATAAACACCAAGTCCTGTCTAGAAAAATGTATTAGCACCATCAGCAGAAACTGACACAGGATGCCGGGACCCATCCAGGGAAGGATTCAGAAGAGAAGCCAACAACAAAAGACAGGCATCGAGGTGACATCTGCGGGGGCTGAGGACCAATTTCCAGAGAACGACTGTGTTTTAATACAAAGAGGTTTAATTGTTACCGGTGCCTGTTAGAAATCATTACTATGAGAAACAATGAGAGCCATTTGTATCACTTTCTCCCTGCAGGACATGTCTGCGGGAGAACAAACCTCTCTCCTCCAATGTCAGTTTGTTGCTGCCAGCACTGGCTATAATTGAATAAGCTTTATTCAAATGATCTCTAAATTTAGCAGACATTAGCATCAAGTCTCTAGAGGGGTGAAAACTGGAAAAGGAAGCCTTAAACAAATAGACTAAAGTAACCCTGAATAGGAGATGCAATTTATGGCAGAGCAAACCTCTCTGCCTGACGAGTCTAACACAAAGTTAAATCTGGATTTTGGAACTTCACTGAGACAAAACATGACACCATTCCCTTTCCTCCTGGCCTTTTATTATGCCTGTGATGGTGGATGCCCCTCGTGGTGTCCACAAAATAGGATTTGTTACCCAGTGTGCAACAAGCACATTTCAGAGTTACACAAGGCTGGGTGCTCAGTGGTGTTCCACAAATCAAGCACACCCACTGGACTGTCCACACCATTATTTATACACAGAAGTTCAGAGTTAGTAACTTTACATGTACAAACCCTCTGCTGTGATGGGTCAGTAATTTCCATACAAGTTACATGAGCCCAGCTAACTTCTATGCGTGCTCAAGGGAAGGGCTTTCGCTTGGGCAGGAGTCTTTTTGAGCTGTAGGCAAGATTTTTAGTATTACGATGAACATACTTGAGTTGTACTTGAGCATTTTGCTGAGTTAGCAATGTATACATAGACATACCTCAATGTCTATATTATTGATTTACTTGAGTTACTACATATCTTGATTTACTACATACTTAAAGCTTGTTAGTTGCAGTACATCCTTGAGTAAGAGATGATAATTGCTATCTGTTCTACAGACATACAACATCGTGATTTACTACTCCTTAAAGATTGTTAGTTTCAGGACATTCTTGACTAAGGGGTGCTCACTGCCGCTTTTTTCACTGATTAGGTCTCCTTTCTTGTTGATTAGGTTTGAAAGTGTACAAAGATCTTACACTGAAGAACATCCTGACTTGATATAATCTTGACATATTCACAGAATCACAGAATCGTTAGGGTTTGGAGGGACCTCTGGAGATCATCTAGGCCAAACCCCCTGCCAAGGCAGGGTCACCTCGAGCATGTGACACAGGAACACGTCCACGTGGTTTTGGAATGTCTCCAGAGAGGGGTACTCCACAGCCTCCCCGGGCAGCCTCTTCCATTGCTCTGCCACCCTTAAAGTAAAGAAATTCTTCCTCATGTTGAGGTGAAAGTTCTTGTGCTTTGTTTTATGACTATTGCTCATTGTCTTGTCGCTGGGCATCACCGAAAGGAGTCTGGCACCATCCTCTTGGNCGAACGTGGGACACAGGAACACGTCCACGTGGGTTTGGACTGTCTCCAGAGAGGGGTACTCCACAGCCTCCCCGGGCAGCCTCTTCCACTGCTCTGCCACCCTTAAAGTAAAGAAATTCTTCCTCATGTTGAGGTGAAAGTTCTTGTGCTTTGTTTTATGACTATTGCTCATTGTCTTGTCGCTGGGCATCACCGAAAGGAGTCTGGCACCATCCTCTTGGCACCTATTTTTGCCCAGTTGGCAATGTTGTACATACACACGCATCCCCGGAGCTTGTTATGTCCCTCCGGGCGGGAGCGGGGCGCTGTGGGGGCCGGGAGACGGCGGAGCGCCGTGAGGGCCGGGCGGAAGCGCGGCCGAGGCGCGGCCATGTCGGCGGCGCTGCTGCGGCGGGGGCTGGAGCTGCTGGAGCCGCCGGGTGAGCCCGCGGGGGTCGAGGCTGTGCGGGCGGGCAGCGGGTGGTTCCCAGCGTACGGCTGGAGTAACTGCATCCCTATTCCCTCTCTAGGGCAGGGAAAGGCGCCTCCGGGAGCCCAGCGCGGCCGGGATGGCCCCAGGGCGGCGGGCGCTGCGAGGCGGAGGAAGAGGGCGGCGGAGCCCGGCAGGAACAAAGCCACGGTCAAGGGGAGAGTCGTGAAGTCGGCAATAGGTGAGTCCCGGCCTCTCCACAGCCCTCGCACCGGGTCCCCTTGGGGTATCCCGCAGGCACCCTGCCGGTCGCTATATCCCATCCCTTCCCATCCTCCCGGATGCCCTTTTGGTGTCACTTGAACACGGCCTGATTTGTGAGCGCACCCCTATCCCCGAGCTGTAGTGGTGTCTTTATCCCAGTGCCTCGCTGATCCGCCTGTGTGTCTCCTTGTGAGCTGCCTGGATGAGCAACTGATATGTTTTGTCCCGCTCTGCTTTGTCCCAGAGGAGTATCATAAGAAGAAGCCTGTGAATCACTTGAGAGAAAACCTGAAGTACATGTTGAAGGGACGACTTGTTGCAGACAAAGCCATCACAGAAAAAGTAAGACTGTACCTTCTGTTTGGGGGTTTGTTTCCACTGAGGAACACATGTAAATGGGACTCATCCCTGGATCTTCCAGCTTTTATACCTTGTGCAAGAGAGTCAAGTTTCTGTTTACAAGTTGCCTTGAGGAATTTCTATGTGCGCTGGCAAAATAATTAGTAAGCTTTAAACTGTTGTTGATATGTTGTGCCCTATTTTGTTTTCTGACACTAGTTAAGATCATAGAATGATAGAATGATTTGGTTGGAAGGGACCCTAAAGATCACAGGGATGCCACCCGCTAGATCAGGTTCCTCAAATGTACTTACAACTCTTGGCTTTTCTTAATTACCAAAGATTTCATAGCTTCATCTGGCAAAGAAGCCGTGGTTCAGACCTTCTCCTTACTGTCAATCAAACTGGCCTTCTCTGTAGCTGGCAGCTGTTTGATGAGGAACCAGGTGTGCTGCTGGTTCATGTAATAGGAATTTTGTAGCATCTTGAATGGTGTTTCTCATAACTTGAGAATTTAGCCAGTGGTCTTTCCCAAAAGGTAGTCCCATGCCAGGATTTGAAGAGAAGGATAGCTGACACTGCTAGAATGTTGGGCTATTTTTATGAGATACAGGCTGTTAACTTACATAAACAAACCGAGTGGTTTAGGCCAGCGTTTCTCAGGCTGGACATTGTGAAAGGAGGTGACGGTGTATTAGAAAATGCTGAGGGAATTCCACCACCTTGTTCAGTTTTCCAGTTGTCTCATGGCGAGAGATGATAAAAGAAGGTCATAGTTTCAGAAAGATCTGAATTGAAATCAGTGTTTCTATCTCTGTGACTGTTACTACAGAGAGAAGTTTTCATATTTGACTCCAGATACCAAATTGGTATGTACTGTTGTCCCAGTGACCTGCTCAGGTTAACATCAGTGATTGCCTCTCACTTTTCTTTGGAGACACTCCAGGATTTAGCAGGTTACTTGTAGAATAGCAGGGATGCTGCGGGTGAGCTTGAAAATTGCTATTTGGTGATTTGGTCTGGATAACAATGACTGCTGTTTTTTCCATTTTTGTATTGTCTGAAGGTTCTTGCGCAGAACAGAGGCAGGAAGTCCAAAGATCAGCCTCCAGAGAAGGCAGAAAAGAAGAAGCCCGAAGGCACTGTCTTTACTGAGGAAGATTTCCGTAAATTTGAGAGAGAATACTTTGGGATACCATAAACAACGTGCCAGGGATTCTTGCAGCTCCAGTCTTTCTGCAGCTGAGCACTCAGCACACAAGATTGGACATTTCCTCAGCATGTTTGAGATGGGACATCAGAGGTGCCCTTCTGCCAGCGAGGGCTTCAGTGTCAGACTTGCAGGGCAGCTCTGCATCTGTGGAGAACTTGTTACTGGCCAGCTAAAGCCACAGAGGTGCTCTTGGCTCTGAGATGTGTTGTCCTTATAATTATCTTTCTGCAGCCAGCATGTCTTGCATTCTTAATGTGGAAGGGCAGACCAAGCCAAATACAAATCTTGTTCCCCTTTCTCAGGGTGTAAGGCTTCTGCTGTCTGTGTTATTTGGCAGGGAGTATTTAAAGTACTGTATATGAATGGAGAAGTATTTGGATCAGCACTAATAAATCCCTGGAAGGGTAGGATGCTTTGAAAGACTGTTAAACCTGAGAAACCCTGCAGTTTCAATTCTTATTACAACCCCTGTCAGGTCTTTCAGTCTTTGCTAAAACTTTTTGTATATTGTTTGATTAAATAATTGTTGCAGACACTGTCTCTCTTTGCCTTTGTAATAGTGATTATTATGACAGGCTACAACTGATGAAGCATTCCCGTCTTTACAATGACTCAGTTGTGTGAGTGGCCTCTCTGATTCATGTTGACACATATATTTAATCTTCTCTCTGACATGCTGAGGCCTTCAAAGATGCAGTGAAATGGAGGTGACTTCTCTATGTTGCCTATTTGCGGTTTCCCCTCTCTGCAAGGAAGAGCTCTCAGACAGAGAAAGTTGTCCTTTGGGTACTTATATCTGAGCATCCCACCGACATTTAGCCATGCCATGAGGGCTCCCCTGCTGAATGTTGCCATATCCTGTAGCCAGGAGGGCTTGTGACCGAAATGTTAGTCTCAGCATGAAGTTAAAATCTGAACCAGAGGCTGTGGTGCTGGGTTGAAGGGAAGTTGTATTCTCTCAAACTGCTGCCAAATTCCCAGCTGTAACAAACAAGGCCCAGCAGGTGGGAGTGTTGTTCCAGAAACTTCCTCACTAAATCACTAAATGTGCTTCTGGGAGCTCCTGCCACTGCTCTTTGCTGCCCCTTACCTAAGAAGCTGGGAAATCTGTTTTCCTGGGGAAAAAAACAAGTAGGGAGAAGGACTACAAGGGGCTTGACTGACCTGAGCAGCAGCTGCTTGATGTCAGCAGTGGCAAGAATTCATTATCCCTTCTCTGCTCTCTGCTTCCTGGTGCTGTCCACTTAGGTCTGTGCCTCCTGTGTGGAGTTCATTCCCACATGTCCATGGGAGGGAGGGTCACTCAGATGTATGAAATCCAGACAGGGGAAAGAGTGAACATACTGAAGTGCGTGTACTGGAAATTGTGTAATAGCACATGGGAGGGGATTTCGTGTAATAGGATCAAGTTCAACTATCTGCAGCCAAAAGTGGTAAATATAGAACAGTTCAAAGACCAATTCCCTTTTTTCAATTTGTTCTTGCTCCCAAGATTTAAAAAGTGTTAAAAAAAAAAAAGAACTACAGCTTCTTAAAATAATGGAAATGCTATTTCTTGAAAAAGCAGTTGAGTAAAATGTGTATTCAGCACATGTCTCTAAAACTTCTGCACTCTTTGTCTACTACAGTGTATGTGAGCTGGCCTGACACAAGCAGCTCAGTGTGGAGCTGTCATGGAGATAATTAACTGTGTGAAAAAGCTGACTGTGCCACGACTTGCTTGAAAGAGGTAGATTTGTGGGGTATTATTTTGTTTCAAGCCTTCATCTTCAGTATTTAGCATTTCCTGTGCCCTTATGGACGTCCTTCGTGTCACCACCTGCACCTCCTCTACCAATTCCTCCTACACACCCTTGTTCCTGTGGTTGTTTGGCTCCTGGGCCCTTCTGCAGGCTGAGGAAAGCAAAACCATCCTTGCTCCAGAAAAGAGCAGGAGGGTAATGAAGTTCATTCTTTGTACAAAACCCAGCCTGTTTGCTTGCAAATGTAAACAAACAGGAAAGCTCTTCTTTCAAAGTTAATTGGGAACTTTAAAGTGAGGCCCAGAGCAGTTCTCCGTGAGGATAATAACACCCAGATCAGTGAAGTTTTAAGGTTGGATGGTAGCTCTCATTACCGGCTGTAAAGACTATTAAGGCCAACACAAGTGACCAACATACTTCTTGAGGCTTGTGCCATGAGGAGGAGTGAAGCTACCCTACAGACTTAATTTTGCCATTTGAAACCAAACTTGGTTGTACAGCCAGCAGTATCCTCCAATAAATTAAACTTTATTTAGCACGAGAAAGGAAAAGCAAGCAGAAGTGAATGGGTGGCTCAAGATCTGCAAGGGCAAAGATCAAACATGTTCCAGCCTTGACTGTTCCCCTGTCTGGCAGGGCATGAGCTCCTAGGAAAGAAGAGCAGTGCCATCTGCATAGTGGGTAGATAAGGACAGGTGTTGGTCCCTGAGGGGAACGTCTTCAAGTGAGAGGGGAGAACAGGTATCAGCCTGAGGCACATGCTTGCTAGTGAGCTAAAGCTGAGCACCCTCTTGTACTCCCAGCTGTCTGTGTGATGATGTAGCGTTGCCTAGAGCACACCAGCTCCTTTGCTGTGCTGGAACCCCAGTAGGTGGCTACCTTGCAGCAACCTACTCATCCCTGGCAGTGTTCAAGGCCAGGCTGGATGGGGCTCTGAGCGACCTGGTCTAGTGGAAGGTGTCCCTCTCCATGGCAGGGGAATCGGAAAGAGATGACTTTTAAGGTCATCTTTTCCAACCCAAACCATTCTATAATTCTGTGATCTAACAGTTCTTTGCAGCCAGACTTTTCTGCCCAGTGGAAGAGAGAAGAGAGGGTTAGGGAAGGAGCAGCTGCCATAGCTGCTTTTTCTGATTGTCCTCCAGCCTCAGTTTCCCACGCTGGAAGCTGACAGGCTGCAGCCCATAACCTTTGGACCTGCTGGACAGCATTTCATTCCCACGCATCTGCGAACAGCAGCGCAGGGACGTGTCCCACTGCTGCAGGGCGAGGGCCGCGTGCTGGCTGAGCTCATCAGGCTGCTGGCTCTCTTCCCAGCTCTGCGACACCAGCTGAGCATCCTGCACCAGAAAATAGAGGAAGCCGAGCTAGGGAAGAAGGAGGAGGGTGCCATCTCACAGTGCATCTCCACCCACACACAGCAGGGAGTAAGAATGGGAGGTGGCGGCAGCAGCTTTAATACAAATGCAGATAAAAGCTCTGGAGTGTTATTAATGTGGTAGAACCTTTCCAGGGAAACTGTTTAGACGAAGCAGAATAGTTCCCAGATGCTCAGTCTTGAGCTAGCTTAGTGTGAATAAGATTCATCAGGGCTGTTAATGGCCTATTGCTCCCTCATTAGTTGAATGGAAAGCAAAAAGGGAAATTTGTTCAAACGGGTACAAGCTCATGTAAGTCCATACAGCCTCTGCTATACCAGCAAGTCTTCACTTCCTCATCATAGAAAGCAACAACAGCTACTACCAGTGCTATATGTATATTGGGAGGGGGAATGACTTCAAATGTAAACCAAGAAAACATGTTTGCTCTGGGCACTAACTGATTTCTTGCCTCTGAAATGACAAAGCAGTAAGAAACCTGGCTGCCAATGAACAAGGACAGACTGTAAAACTTGCTCAGGCAAATGAGATTTAAAATGCTGAAAAAGCTGTGGTGAAAAACCAAGGAGGGGGAAAGGGTCCTAAAAACCTTTGGCAATCTCACCCTCTGGCTTGTTTTCCATGACTGCCTTCCATTTCACTCTTGCCGATGATCAACACAGCACCAGCACCTGCAACAAAGACAGGCTCCTGAGCACCTCAGGTAAGGGACTGGTTATTGTAGAAAGAGTACACAGCAGCAGGGTCCCAAATAACTCAGAAAATAAAAGTTACAGCAAAGGAAGTTTCTCAGTTTGAGACACAAAGTCCCACTGATTCAATTAAAAATGAAAGAAGGCAGGCTGCCTAATGTCTGCTTACAGCTCAAAACGTGGCACTCCAGCCAAGGCAGGCTGAAGGGTTAGTAGGTTTGAGACAGCTTAAAGGTTTGCACGTCTATCCATAGTTATGTTAAATAGGATTAACAGTGCCCACCACTAAGCGGTGGGGGCAAGGGACATAAAAAGCATGAAGGTTGCTCTGCAGCTGCCTACAGAGTTACACGCACCTTTTTCTGAAGGAATAAGCTGTTGGCAGGGCTAACAGTGATCCAGCCAAGCTGGTCTGTCCTGAGCTGCACTGCTTGCGTGCCAGCAAGATCATTTATCTCCCTTAATGGGAGGCAAAGAGTAGGGCTCTTTCTCTGCCTGCCTGCACACTGCAATGGAGATGCAGAGGAGTTACAGAACTAGAGACTCTCTGCCCTATATAAATTAAGCTGACGCATCTGTTGTGCCTGGAACTTGCTCCCTGCCATTTCTTAACTGGGTGTGTGCGTGTAAAAGAGAGAAAAAGAGCAGCTGAAGGAGAAATGAGAGGCAGCTAGGCATTGCTTGGAGAACATGCACTTCTGTAATAGGGAAATTGGAACTTGTGGGTAGAGCTAGCTTCATTCGGTGGCTTGTGACGCTGCATGAGTGCATCAAAAATAATGCAAAGGCGGCATACCTGGGATACCTGAGGAGCCAAAATAGTGTTGCCTAGGTCAGGGGACCAAACTCTTCTGTTAATTCACAGGGCCTGAAGCATTTCAGTGGGAGAGTCAGCAAAAGCGAGCATTTCTGGCCCAGAAAGGGACACTCATGGTAAGACCCCAAGACTGCCTTTGCACTAGAAATGAAGTGTAACAGGAGTTTATGTGCTGGACTGCACAGCAGGGCTGTGAACAGTCCTGAGGAGGAGAACAGAGCAAGGTAGGGCATCCTCCAGACACTACTTAAACCATACTAAAAAAAATTAGTACTCACAAGATGGAAATTATGCCTATAGGAAGAACAATATAGATCCATGTTTTTTCCTGAAGGCCTAAGTCTACAGAAAGATAAAGAAAGCTGGTATTCCTCTGGCCAAAAATGTATAGATACCCCACCCCTACAAAAAGGCTATGAATGGACTACCACTGCGTGAAGTTGTTTCAATCAGTATAAACCACATCTTTCTATAGTCCAGTTTGGGAGCACTGGAGAAGCATTCATTTCCCAAAGGGCAGGCTGTCCTTGCGGCAGCTATTTCTGGGCCTTCTGCCAGAGCAAAAGCTATTTGGAAGATTTTATCATCATTCTTTCTTCATTCTCCAACACTGCAGCTGTGGATTTATTTCCGTAAGTGTGCTGTAAAGGTGCATCTGATCCTCCACACAGGCAAGTGAAGAAGTTGTCAGCAGTGATGGTTTCCTCTTTGCATTTTGAAAGAGAAGTGCAAGCGCCTGGGTCTCTCTAAAGGCAGGGCAAAGAGGAAGGTGGTTATAAATATCGTGACAACAGCAGAAACCAGCTCCTGAGAAGTGGAGTGTAGGTTGTCAGAGCAGCTCTGTGAGCAGTGAATGAATCGCCAGGGCTTGTTTGGTTATGTGGAGGAATATTGGGCTCCTCTTTACCATGAAGCACAAAATTTGCTAAGGGATCAGGAGCCTGAGGGTCATACATGCTATGTGTGTGAAGTCTACTTCACTACCCTTAATTTAGAGGAAAAATAACTGAGACAGAAATCCCATCAGCTGTGCCAACTTCAGATTCAAACAGCTTTTATATGATGTAGACTGTGGGAATTCTGCCGTTTCCAAGGATGTAGAAGAACTGGGCTCCTCCGGGGATAGGTAAAACCTGCATTTCATGCACTAAATCTATTTCTGGAAATGGTATCATGCTGTATGCAAGCCACAAGGATTCAATTGAGGCACATTTGTTCTGCGAGGCTGTGAGAAAAAGGAGACAGCTCCTGCAGTTTGCAAAATGTAAAATCAGTCACTAGGCAGGAGGCTATCAGAATTTTTATCCTGTGGACTGGAGTTTATGTGACTATGTTCTCAGCATTCCTTGGCTCCTGCTGCAGGCTGGACAAGCTGCTGGGCTGCAGAGCCCGGTGGCGTGATGCTGGCTGTGCCTAATGCAAGCCTGGAGGAAAATTCTAGATAAAAAACACAGAGGAAGAGTCAGCTCTAATCTCTAGTCTGTGTAAAATCTTAACTAAGTTTCTAAGTATGGAAACAGTGTCATTTCAGCAGGCATTGCATAAGGTTGCCATATTGGCTGCGTCTGCAAAGCCACGAGCTCGGAGGCTCAGCAAGCAGGGATGATGCTGACTGCTCTTCAAGGGCAGGTTTGTAATTCTCCTGCAAGGAGTTCTATAAAATGCACACACGGCTACAGAGAGCAAAGCAGTGTGGATGTGTCATGCATTCCCTACTTGCCTGTTCCAGCTCTGATCTTCCTTCCCTGGAGTGAATGTAATTTGCCAAATTGGAGCTACATGCTCTCTGGAGGGCTGTAGAACTCAGAATCATGTATTTACCGGCCAGCATGGACACTGCCTCATCTGCCTGCAGAGCATGGACTCAAAGAAAAATTGATTTTAGCAGTGGGGGGGTGCTCAGAGACAGCACTGCCTATCCCTACACTGTGGTGTAGGGATAAATGTGCTGACAATCTTTCCAGGCTTTGGAAGAACTCAGTAAGGGCTGCAAAATACACCCACTGTCCCTGCAGCCCTGGCTGTTGCCAAGTTTAAGCAGGTGTTGCTATGGCCCTAAGGGAAGTGGTTGCTCTGTGGTGGGAAAGGGGGATCAGTATAGAGAGGAAAGGTTTTCCCTGCCCTCATACCAGCTACCATGTTTTCTGTGGCTCAGCTGAGACTAAGCACATTGTCACCACAGGTGCAGATTTGACTCATCAAGGGAAAGCCTATCCTGCTTATAGGGCTCTTCTGCCTCTAATTATCACCATCCCCAGCCTGGTAGGTCCAGCTGATCTGAAGAAAACCTATTACATTTGTCTACCTCTCAAAACACAACAGTCCCTTGTCCCTGCATGCAGTCTCCAGTAAACCGTGGAGAACAAAGCAGCACTTAAAGCAGGACCTTGGCGTGCCTGCCACTTTGCAGTGCATCCTATACAGCACATGGTAGTCAGTGCCCTCACCCAGGTGGTGAGAGACTACTCAAACACAGGGAACTCATTGTCTCATAAAACCCAAGGGGAGGGTCTTAGTCACCCACACCACTTTCAGTGTGGCATGACCCCTAACTCCTGACAGGGAGCCTTCTCGCTTTAATTTAAATGGCATCCACATCACCTGGGCACCAGCTGTGAGCATGGACAGGTCAAGACACCACAGAGGGCCTGGCTCATTCAGACCTGCTGCTGCCAACAGTTACCTGCCTCACCTGCCTGCTAGAGGAGCCATCACACAGAAGGTCCCTGAGCTCATGGCTGTTATCCCATGGTCAGCTAATGGCTCAGACAAGGAGTAGGGCTGGAGGACTACAGCCCAGTGTGAGGACATAAGGAGCTCTAGTGTCAGAAACCAGGACCCCAACCAAGCTGCAACTGGACAAACCATTTTTAACACCTTTAAAGACCTTTTCCCTTCCCACTCCAACACTGGCTGGAACTCTGTTTGTATGCATCAGCCAGGCTGGGATGTTCAGGTGCCCCACATGGGCAGCTCACTGAGCCATGTCTGTACAGGTGAGAAGGAATCAACTCCTCAGGAAAGGACGTCCAAGTCCACATGCCTGATGGACTAGGTGCTGTTAAATGTGGGTATCAGTGGCAAAAAAAAACCGCTGAACACACAAAATAGTTGAAAATGACACATCCCAAATTGTAAGCAACCCTGACACCCCCCACACACAGGTGCTGCTCCAGCACACCAGCACCTTCACTGCACCAGCTTAGTCAGGACTAGAGCTAAACTCAAATTGGAGCCTTGGTAGAAGAGCCAAATTTATGTTTACGACTTAAAATTTGACTTGTCAGTGGCTGGCAGAAGAAACCTCCAAATCTTTCACTTTGGTACATGAGTGTCTTCCGTCCATCAATATGAATGCTACAGTAACCCCGCCCATTTGGCCCACCTCACCCACCACAGTGTGAGGGCAGCCCTCACCCCAACCGCACCAGCTGGTGCAAGGAAACACCTCCTGCCTCTTGGGGCATTCAGAGACATGACAAACCAAAGTGCATCTGAACACTGTCACTACTTGCTCCGGACTTATCTCCCACCAAGCTGCATATTTCTTAAGAGTGCTTGCAGTTTTGTTTTGGACCCTGGACTATTCTTCTATGTTCAAGTCTGAAAAGACCACACTCTCCAACCACACAACATCACTGACCTTGTGCTTGTATTACCTAGGTTCATCTTCCAGTGACTCTCCCAGCTCAATTCTTTAAACGGGCTTATACATTTGCTGCTGAAAAAACCCAGGTACCCCAGTACAATCCTTTATTTCAGTAGATACAGAATCTAAGAGGATGGCAATTAAACGGAGGCACTTACATTAAATATTCAAAGCACTTTGTACACTAGCACTCCATCCACTGCCCAATGGAATAAGCTGAAGTGTCACACTATTCTCTGCAAGACACTCAATAGGTGATTGTGCTTGTACCTGCACCCAGGTGTGGTACAAATCTTGCTTGTTTTACAGATACCCATTATTCTCACGATTGCACATTTACTATAAAATTATTTATTAGACAGCAATACACAGCTTTAGCATTGAGCTTATATACATGCACATCAACACTGCTGACTACTCTACTCAGGGACCCTAGCTCTTTTGCCCTTGGCCTTGCGGACCTCTTCTATCAGATCTTTTAAGTACTGAATTTCCTTACTAAGGGAATCTGCTTTCTCCTTCAGGGCCTGGTTCTTCTGCTCCAACTCTCTGCACTCCCCAGACAGTGCCTCCTGCTCTGCCCTCTTTTTCTGCCGATAACGTGTGGCAGCAGTCTTATTCTGCTCCATCTTTTTCAGTTTCTTATCTATTTTCTTTTCTCCTTTCACCTTTGCTGACACTACCTTCTCTGCAGGATGATCGTATGGCTTGGACCGCACAGAGCCACGGGTGGCATCTGCAGGCAACTGGTTGCCATTGGGGGATCCTACTGAATTGGTGGGGCTGTGCTGGGGGGTTCCCAGGTAGGAGTCTGGGCTCATGCATATTCCACTATCATCAGAATGGTTCTCCTCCTCTTTCTCAGACTTGGTGATCACTACCACAACAGCAGGGCACTCCTGCTTTCTTTCTCCTTCCAGAACATCCACTTCACTACCTAGTTCTAAACTAAATGAATGGTCTGGAGTGGAAGTCAGAGACCCTGGGGAAAGGGGAAAAGACCAGAGGGAAGCAGAAGCCAATGGGGCCATTGGATCTGCTGCAATTGGAGATTCAGGGACATGGGTGATTAGGTCGTTTATCAGTGGAAGTTCTTTGTTGTGAAATTCCTGGATGGTAGCATTAAATAGGAGATCACACGTGTCTTCCAACGTGGCCATCAGCTCGTCTGGTGAGACGGTGGCTTCCAGATGTTCCATACCTAACAGGGCATCAAAATCAAATTCCTTCAGATCCATCTTCTCCACCATCCACTCCATGCCAGAGAAGGCATCCTCTGCACAATAAAAAAATAACCACACTTCAGTAAACCATCAACCAACACAATTTAAGCTTTTGAAAACCATCTAGCAGCTGATAATTATTTAGCATCTTCTCCCTTATACTGGTATGAGAGGAATAAGCCATCAGAGGAAAATACCCCGCCACTGATCTGCCAAAGACTGCAGGGTACAATATAAGAAGTCAGCTGTTGTGACATTCCAACCCTCTTACTCAAAGACCGGAAGAATTCAGGGACATTTTCAACAACCAACCATGCTTTTTTCTTGTGACCTCTGCCAGGAAACAGTACCATTAACAACTGGTATGTTACTAAAAGGGCAACACAAGTGTCACTTTACCATAACCAGCAATTCTGTATTGTGTAAGTAGCACAGTACACGGACTTTCCAAGCAGAGGTAACACCTCTGAGGTTGCCTTCAGATTTATGAAAACCTAGCAATTTATTTTTAACTTAAACATTAACAAACTATTATGTACCACTGTAATTGATGCACTTTATGCAAATAAATAGTACCTTACCCTGGCTGCTATCTATGGTGTTGCCTAAACTGTCCACAGCAAGCCAATTGGAGGAGACTGCCTTAGCCTTGTCGCTGGAGAACCCATGCGAACCGAGGGGCTCGGCCACCTCCAGGTAGTCATCTAGGAGTCCCAGACTTTCCTCAGCCACCGAACACGGCTGGCTGAAGGGGGATATTGAATCCCCCAACAGCATCTCGTTGTTCAAGAAGCTCATCTTCGTCAGTTTTTAATGCTTTGACGTCAAAGGATGCGGTCAAGTAGAGGGTCTTTTTGTCGACTACAGCAATGCTGCTGTGCGATGCCGTGAAAAACCTGCCAACAGAACTTAAACTCATTAGTACTGGATTTGACCAACATAGTAGCCCTTTAAAGCTGTGACACTTCAGAAATACGGTGGTACTTCCAAGGCAGCAGGTCGAGCACAGCCGGGCTCGGGCTCCAGCTAAGCGTCCCCTGCCTCCCTCATGCCCGGGCAGGGACGGGCCCCGCCCACCCGCCGCCATTTCGGGATCCCGCCGCCATTTTGTGCCGTGCCACGTTTCCACCGCTCCACGACTCCAGCACCGACAGCAGGCAGCCGCCCACCCTGCACAGAGCTCACTCGTGCCCCGTGACCAGGGCAGGCTGAACGTTACAGTACTCAGTTACTTGATATTAGCACTGCTGCCAGCTTGTTAACAGCCTCCGTTTATCTACTTCTGACTACAAACCAGTGGTACTGGCACTCAAAACGCCAATGCCTCCAGTACCCTATTTCCCACCAGGTACAGCATTTCCCCTCGCGGGCGAGAAGAAGCCCTCCCTAGGAATTCACTGCTTTTACTTTTTTCCCCCCACGAAGCCCCCATGAATAAAAGTAAGTTAAGCACTTGGAATCGAGATTTCTTGAACGAAAAGAAATATGGACTTTCCTCGTAACTCATTCCGAAATGGCATTTCCTGCCATTTCTGACACCCACCACCTTCGGGATGTTGAGCCCCAAGAAGATCCCTTCTCGCCGCAGCCATTTTGGTATACGCAAGTGTTTAATATAATATTTTGATATAACACAGAGGTGTTGATCCCGCCCCAGAAGCCCACTTAGAGGGGGTTAGAGGGTGCCTATCAACACAAAGGAGAGGAGGCAGCCATCCCTCACACACAATACTCACGCCATGGTTGCAGATGCCGGGGATGTGCTGGGGCCGCCGCCGCTGCTGCTGCGCCTGCTGCACTGGCCGATGCCGCCGCTGGCCCTGCCGCCTTAAAGAGCCATGGCGGCCAGGGTAGAGGGGCTGCTCGGGTCCGCGCCGCGCGGGAGGTGCTCCGCACACTTACGGCCACACCACGTCAGCTCTTAGCGCCAAGCACACAATGAGATGGCACCGCCCGCGAGCAGCCCTTATATAGGAGCCGCCTTAACGGAGGCTAGATGCGATGGTGCTGTGTCCTTCCGCCAAGAGTCACCTGCCTCTCGCCAGCGCCTATCGGCCTGTGTCCTGTCTTTCTCGGCTTCTCTCCTGTCGATCTGCTACCGGTTAAACACAGGAGCCGCCGACACAAAACCACGACTCAAAGACGGAGCAGCCACGGAGGAACTCTATGGTGCACAGCTACGAGGGACTATATGGTGTACATCCGCCGCGGCCGCCCCCCCACGGCGGGCGCAAACGCCCCACGTGACCGGAGCGGCTCAGGACGCTCCCCCCGCCCCCCCCTCGGGGAGCGTTGCGGGAGGTTCACCCGCCAACAAGGACGCGGCGCTCGCGCGGGAGGCGTCACGCGCCTCTCCACGTGGGAAGGACGGCGCTCATTGGCTACGGGCGAATCATTCACCTGCGCCGTGAGCTGTCATTGGCCAGGGGTACGGAGGAGACCAAAGCTGAGGAGAGGGCAGGAGAAGGAGCAGCTGGGCAAGGGAAATGGCGCCGGGCTGGGGGTGGAGGGGGGAGCGCGATAGAAATGGGGCGGGAAGGAACACTTGGGCATAGAAGTAGTCGTCTTCTCGCAGTCCCGCGCCTTCTCTGACATGCTACTCTCGAAGCAGCGTGTGTTCCCCGCTTCAATTTCCAACGTCTCCTTTTGTTCTCTACACAAAGCCCCGCCGAGGTCAGGCGGAGGCGGTGGCAATGGCGCGCAGAACGCGCTGAGGCGGTGGCAGCCCGCCATAGCCTTCTGCTCCCTCAGATAACGCGTTAGCCCAGGGCAGCGCTGCCTTCCCTGCCTCCCTCCCTCCCTCCCTGCCCCACACATGCAGCGCTTAGATTACAGCTGTTCCAGCGCTGTGTGTGTGTGGGCGTCTGCCCGGGGCCCACCATCCTTACAGCGGCCATGGCACCGCATCGACCCACAGAGGTTCTTGGCTGGAGAGCCGGGCAGCCGAGACCACCAGTCGAATTAGTGCCTTCAACCCATTCAAGCGCTGAAAATGAAGTTGTTATTACCCGGATGAGAAATGAGAACCTCCTATCCTGCCATCCAGTTTCATGCTGATGCAGTAAATTCTCTGTTCTCTGTGCAGATGTTATTCTGAGCAGTGTGAGACTTAATGGATCACCCACAGTGCCTCGCCACTGTAAAGGGCAGTGTCACCTTGGATAGTTTTAAAGTGCAGTTTCATGTTATGTTTTATCTGATCCAAATCAACTTCCTGCTAGGAAAGAAGTCAGACCTCTTCCCCCACCCTATTCCTGCTTAACAGTTCCCCCACCTGGCCTAGCCCTGTCTGAGACAGCTCACAGCCCACAGGAAGCTCAGAGGGGTCAACAGTTTTCCACTGGTTTCAGTTCCATCATTTCACTCTGGTCAGATGAGCATTGGCCAGCTCTGGTGAGCTGGGAGGTTCAATACTGTGTCCTTCCTGTCAGAGTTATCCAGCATCAAAAGGCTGGTTTTCCACATTGCCAGCCTCACAGCACCATTAGCTCTGGTGGGTCCTCATTTGTTCAAACATAATCATGCTGTGGGTCAACTTGCTCTCAGCTACCTCTACAAAAGGCTCCACTATTTTCCAGTTACGGCCTCCATAGTATTTGTGTAAAGCCATAGCCAGATTTGCTCAGGTCTAACTGCCTGGAACGTCTTAAACAGCTTGACTGATAATTGGCGAGGAGTTTCTACTTTTAGCAGTCTGATGTTACCATCATTCCTACAAGCAGAGTATGTCACTCCACATCTGTAAAGTGAAGGCTAGCTGCTGAATGAAAAAAAGCTATTTTCCCTCCATGTTGGTTTGTTGCTATTTTATTTGGTTCGGGGGGAGGGGGTGTTGAGTTTTTGGGGTTTTGTTTGGTTTGGTTTGGTTTTTTTTGGTGTAGAATCAAGCACATATTTCATAATGACTCATTAAAATAGAGGAGGCAAAAAAAAATGTCCTCCAATGCCAAAAAAACACCACAGTAGCAATCGATTGATCTAAGATGACTACTCTGATAAATACACTACAGCGAAGGCAGATCTTGCTTCAAAGCAAAACTGAGAGAATGCATCATCTTTTAAAGAAGATAAGTGGCTGGGTGGACAGCACCTCTATGTCCTCCCTGGCTAAGGGAGAGCTCTTACATCCCCTGCTGTGCCTGCTTTCCCCTCCTTTAAGTGAAAATAAAAGGGTGATTGTATGACCATAATCGTAGCTAAATAAACAGAAATGCTATACACACCCAATCCTTCATCATGAAAAGATAATTATAGATTTCTCTGAAAGGACTCTGCAGATGTGTGCGCAAGAATCACGTAAGCAAAAATAAAATAATACAATGAGGGACTTAACCCAGATCTGCCTGTTGCCCAGCTCCATTTTGTGTGTGAAGAAACGTGGAAATTTGACTGTATTACTAGTTCTGGACAGATACTTTGTAACAATTCACAATCCAGAAAGTGAAATCAAGTAGCAAGGAGCCAGCCATTTAGAGACAAGCACATTTTTCCTGAAAGACTGCAGAATTACTGTTGTTACATAATTTCATGAGCTACATCCCCCATTCCTTTATAAATTATCTTTCTTCTTTTGCACATATTGTGTCAGAGATGTCCAATGTGGCTAGAGTTTTTGACCAAGGTAAAAGATACTTCTTTAAGCCCAAGTAACAATTTCTTGTGAGATTTTGCACGAAAAAAATTATGAGTATTTTCTAAGCAGAGAACTAGTAGATATATATATATATATCAATATATTTGTGGCTCAGAGATGGAGGGGAGAAGTCTGGCAGCTCTGAAGAAAATTTACAGCACAAAAAGGTGGCGTCTGAAGGAAGATCAAATCGTGTGAGGGTCAGTGAACTCCTGCTGTCACGTTAACAGCTTCAGCACCATGGACGTTATTTTGCTGCCCTGGATCCTGTATCACAGCAAGCAGAGCTCCTGTGATAAGTGAGATCCATCCTGACCCAGAAGCGAGGGGCCGGCTGAGGGGAAAGGAGCTGCTTGTGCAGAGCTCACTGCAGGAGAGAGGCCAAAGACCTGGCTGGGAAGTGATAAACTGCCCTGAAAAATACAGCATGGCAGAGAGCCACCTCCAGCCAAACACCATCACCAGGAGGTGGAAAACTAATACTCCTCCATTCACCACCCTCCTTCATTAAGATGAAAGGTCAATGTATGTTCTTTATTTATTTATATATATATATATATATTTAAAGTAAACATTGCAAAGGAAAAGAGGCTTTCTTTTTCCACCAGCAAATATACAGGAAACAAACATTCTGAATGCTGTTAGCAAGTACACCAAAGACCGGGAGGACGTAAATGTTTCCATAGTAACATCTGCTTGCACAGTCTGCATAGGATGCTCTCAGAGACTGTCAGTGGCAGGGAAACAGGCCTCTGTAGCAGAGGAGCAGGGAAGGTGGGGAGCAGAAAAAGTAACTGAGACCAAGATGTTTGCTGTTCCCTGGAATGCTGGGAAAGCTGCATCCAGGGAGAAGGGCTGGCTGATAGTGCATCAGGAGGTTGTGCGACCCCCACAGTGGCACTGGGCAGGCAGCTTTGGGCCCCCACTGAGCCTCAGTGCCCCAGAGAAGGGGCAGATGAGCTTCCTGCTGGCCCTGGGTCCTGCTGGGGAGGAGGGGTGAGTGTGAGAGCAAGTCCCCGAGGGAATTCTTGTGAGTGGTAACTTGAATCCTTTGAAGCTTTCATCAGAAGGGACAGGAAGCGTAATCCCACACTTCAATGAACAAAGCATTTCCAGAGACCATCAGGAATCTTTCTGGGAGACAGGAGTATTGAGGGAAACAGAAGGGAGGAATGAGGCAAAGCAAATGGACATTTTGAGCCATTTTGAGGGAGAATTACCTACAACCTCTATGGCACAGGCTAATTCGCAGTGCTCAGTTGCTTCTGTCATCAAGTGGCACAAACAGATATCTGAAGGTTTTCTTCTGCCAGATTCTCATTGTAAGCTCTTTAGGGATTCCTTTATAGATATTTAATTTTGAAATGAGATTAAAAAGCAAATATATGTGATTAAAGATCAAGCTGGGAGGTATTAGTGTCCATCTTTTATTACATACAAACTGAAAATAAGTTATCCATATGCTCTGCCTCATTTGTTTTGGACTAGTACACCAAATGGAATCTCTAATAAATCATTCATTACATACCCGCCCACCCCCTCACTGTCTTCTGTTTCCATCCTGTAATGTAAATATCCCTGACATTAGAAATGAGACTAATAAAAAAGAGGATTAAATCTGCAATTTACATTTGCAACTTACAGTTCAATTATTTTAGACAGATATGGAAATAATCCTGGTTGTCCACCTACATTTTTCTTACTGAACAAACATGGGCATGCCAAGCACATGCCGATAGCTCACAAAATATGTCTCTCCAGAGGCTTAGTTATTCAGAATCAGCCAGGTTGTGGCCAGCTGCCACAAGTAAAAACATTGTGTAAATCTGGTAAGAGCGAGGTGAGTTTTAAATTGTAACTTGCCCAAGCATGAATTTCCTGAGCAAAGCTGCAATTGGTTGAAAATGATGTTTTGCAAAAAATATGTGTGAAGGAGGGGGAGGAGGAGGTGCTGGCTTTTGTTCAGACCATAGGGAGATATTTTTAGTTTTCTCATTGTCCAGCCTTGTTTTATTACAATGAATGGATCTGGGGGTCAAGAATAATCCCTCATGTGTATTAGCACATGTGGGCTCGGTTTAGCAGAGACACAAAAACCTTCCAGTTGTCTAAGCAATAAAAGAACAGAAACATATTTCATGGCAACTATTGTTCTTCATGAGTCTGTAGTTGATGTGAGCCCCTTGCAAACTCTGTGCTCAGTGCATATCAAATTGTATGTATCTGTACGTTGCCAACACCTGCTGGCGTCACATGTGACAGGTGTCTTGTGCTGTTTTGTGCAAAAGGATGAAGAGGAAAGTGACAATGCACGTTGATTCTTTTCTAGAAGTGTGAAGTTAGCAAGAGCTGAGGCCTGACAAGCAGGTTCGGACTATGAGACTACAGCATCTCAGCCAGCCACAGACACCAGTGGGGGAGTTAACAGCTCATCATCACTTCAGTGGATTTCTCTTTCACTGCGTCAGTGCCCCTTAGAGTTGACAGCACGAGGACACCTTGCTGAACCAGCCCAGTGGCAGTTGCACCCCCAAACCTCTAAACTGGCAGCTTTGTCTGGAAAAGTTGTTTGAGCTATTTCAGCCTCTGTGTTCAGTGAGGGAGGCTGCACAATCAAAGGCTGATAATACCAGACTATGCTCCGTGTGGCCTATCTGGGGATTTGTTTGTAACTTCATGTCACTTCAAAGTGTTTTGATGAGGCCAGGAAGAGAGACTGTAAATGGATATACTCTATGAATGAAGTAACACAGAGTTTGGGGATCTTTGGAGTGTGCATGAGGTCTCTTTTATTCTAATGCTGGCAGGCAACTTCAGCACAAACTCTGATAAACCACGTAGTTCAGATGAAGCTCTGAAACTCTTTTGGGGATAAATCACTGTTGAGGCTGTAGCTGCCCAAGTCCTTGGGGATGAACACTGCAGCCATTATTCAGTAATAACTTTCCACTCTTCATAGGCAACAGCTGCTCAGTGATTTACCAGAAGACTTTGTTCTGTTTTAATATATACTTGTTTACAAAGAGGGAGAGAGAAATTCCTGGTAGATGTAGACACAGTTGTGATACCATTGAGTTTATAGCTTTTTCCTGAAGGAATGTAATTTTTCCTCCTAAGCTCTCTGTGTTAGAGGATTTGGCAAACATTGGCAGAAAGAATATTCTTTCAGAAGACTCTGAGACTGTTCTCCTCCCTGTGCTCATACACGGGCTTGTGGGTGGCCTCATAGAGTCTCCTCAGATGGCACTACAGGGCAGCTGGCCATGGGCAACCTGGATAATAGTCCCCAAAGAGACATTGCAGCCAAAGTATCATACTGAGTAGGTGCTGTGGCTTCTTAACCCACTGAAGCTCTTACTGCTATTACTGTGGTGCTTGCTGAGGGAGGTTTGCAGCTCTCATGACAGGAGGAGGTTTCTGTGCTTGACTGCTGAAAGAACTGGTTTGAGACTAACCCCAGATCTGTCTGATCTGTCTGAGGAACTGTCCACCAGTAAACCAGCTCTGCTGGATAAGGGGAGGTACTGCTGGCCTGCTCTTTTGGCCCTCACAGGGTGAGACTTTGTCCCGGCATTGCGATGATGGGACACTTCTCCTCTGGCTCTGAGGCAATGGAGGTGCTATTCAGGAAGGTAACATTTGAGCCATTCACCTTAGTCACAGAGTTTCAGTGAGGCTGATTTGGATGCACTTATCAGAAACGCAGGTTTCAGAGAGGCACAAAAAGGTAGGTCTGTCCCAGGACACAAAGCTTGGGAGCCACCAGTCTGCTGGTGACACCAGGCACCCTCCTTTGCAGTGCAAAGTGATGGAGATCATACTTTATTAATATTTTTTTTAGCATAAGAAAGAAACTACAAAATTAAATATATATTAAAAAATAATTAAAAAAAGAGAGGAGAAAGATTTCTAACCCAAAACATTAGCTCATTGTTCAAGAAAAGACACTGGACTAGATGCTTTCTACTGTCTCTCTCATGACCACAGGCAGAGATTTGGAAAAGAGGTCTGTGCGTTGGTTATACTCTTGCTTCAGCAAAAAACACCCTCTTTGTGAGTGCCAGGGAGCTGGGCCCCTTCCAGCCTGCTCCCTAATAAGCAACGTGGGAGCTGCAGCTCTGCAGCCTGTGGGATTGCTGTGTCTTGTACTACCTTTGCTTCAGTGTATCTTAGAACCCTCTAACACTGTAAACAATCAGCAGTTGAACATGACTCACATTATATTATGCAGATAAGTGGCAGTAGTTATTGTCTCCAAGGCCATACATAACAATACTCTGTGCTAAATAAATTCTAGATTTTGAAGGCAAAAATGTCTTTCTGCCATACTGCTTCCAGGAATGATTGCTTCTTGCCTTTCAAAGGGGGTAAGGAGCCTGCCAGGGCATTACAGGTTTTGAAGTAACGTCTGTCATGGGACAGGTAAAGAGCCAACACAGTCCATCATTTGCCATCTATGCCCTTGTGTCTGTTGCCTGTTAGGCCTGTCCTTTGCAATGCTGAGTGAAGAGATTTACAGAACTGGGATCATTGTAGTGGGATGTCTTATGGGGCACTATATCACTCCATGCTTCTGTTGAACAGGGACAATTCTACTACAGGGAGAGGCAGGGGAAGGGGTGGACTTGCACTGAACCAAAGGAACTGTTGCCTAAAAAAATAAAATCTGAAACAAAACCAAAAACACGAGCAAGCAAGTTTTGCCCATCATTTGTATGGAGAAGGCTTTTGATGAAGAATGTGGTTAGCATTGATATATATATATATATTTCCCCTGAGAAGCTTAGCACTGAGTGTTAATAGACAGATCAAAGAGCTACTTAGCCACAGGAGCCAGGGAAATTGAACCGGGGCAGCAAAATAAAAATCAATCTGGCTTTTAGTGTGTTTAATGTGATTTTGTTTAGAACTGACTTCTGTGTGAGGACTTATGAAAGCTTGAGATCATGAGAAGTTTGTCTCCCACTCTCCTGCTCTTCATAAAGTGACAAGAACGCTTTCTATCTACAGAATTATTTCAGATATTCCCTGCCTTTGGTCTCACCACCCTCTTTTGCCTTATCTATTTGCAAGATTATTCCACCAGATCACATACTATAAAGATATGAATAGCCTGCTCACCACATTTCTGTCTCTGTGACTTCTGAATAGTGCTCTCCTTCTCAGAGTATGCTAGTAAAAATTTTAGACTGTGCTATCCCTGGCTGTGTAGGGGACACACTTGTTAAATGAGAGCCATTTTAAGAAGGTGTTGAATCTAAAAAAAAAAAAAAAA
>VYXB01002218.1:392783-436025 GCA_013397135.1 Pachyramphus minor
AAAAAGATAAGGGAGAAAGAAAGAAAAAAAAGAAAAAAACTGAGAGAGGACATCACTTGAATCCCTTAGATCATAAACACAGATCACAACTGAGCCTGACAAGAATAAAGATGACAAAATCCAGATACCTCATATAGTTCCCCAAGTGTCTAGACTTCAGCAGTTCTCCTAGGGCTGGAAGCCAATACTGTGTTTCACTGAAAGGAGGGAGAATTTCCCATTTCTTGCTTGCTTCATCTGTGGGCAAAGCCCAGCATTTCAAGATCCAGTCCCAGATTCAGTGAGCCATGTTGGAGCTATTGAATCATACCTAGTGCAGGTAGTGGGCAAACATATTTTATCTTATCTGAAAGAGAAATTCCTCATTTAGAAGAGGCTCCTCTTTTTTTCCATGAGACTAAATTTAAAAAACAGCAGCTGTCTGCAGCTTTTCTGGAGTTTAAAATCTTAAAATAAAGCTTAAAAAGACATGGATGCGATTAAGTATTTAGGGAAAAAAAAAAAAAAGAAACATTCATCATACAGTTCAATAGTTCAGCATGATAAACTCAAATTTGGGGTTCAGTCATCCTTTCCTCCCGAGTTTAAGATTAGCTACAAAATAGACAGGATGGAATTTATTTATTTATTTTTAAAATTGAGAGATGCAAAAATAAAAAAGTAAAATGTAAGCTCAGCTTTATTAATATCCAGGACAGGACTGCAGTTATATAACAAAGTGGGAAAAATATTTTGCTTTTTCCAAAATTCACTGTCCTCCTAAACTGTTTGTTCCTTAGGCTAAGAACAAAAGAGATTCTGAGTCTTTGCAGCCTGGAGTTCTGTTTATGCTCTTCTTCTTTGTGGCAACTTTTTCCGTACTTGAAATAATTATCATCACTCCACTCAATTATTTCTTCTCTCCATTAGTCAAACACTTATCTTTTGATCTTTCCTCCGTACTCATGCCAGGACAGCTTGTATGCAAAGATGCAAACTGCTGCCTATATTAAGCATGTATTGTAGGCTCTAGGCATTCCAGGGGCTTTGACTTGAGGGGGTAATATCTGTCACAGATTCCACAGGCAGCTGATTTTAGATGTTGCCCTAAGAGTCTGTATGGCATGGAATGTGCTTGATCTCATCTGATCCGTTTCTACGATGGGACAGATTAAAGGAAAAAAAACAAAACAACACAAGCAAGGGGTATCAAGAAAAAAAAGAACTGTAGCTTCCCTTTGTATCATGAAATATCTTCCAAAATAGTTAAATGTTAATTAGAGTCCTCATTAAAACAAGTCTCACAGGACAGTGTTGTCACTGTAGCTTATCTGCCCAGAATTAAGGAGCCTGGGACTCATTAAAAGCAGTATCACTTCATGCTTTATTTGATGTCCAACATTTCTGCCACACCTTCCCAAGCAGGCACTGGGTCTTACTGCAAAGAGCGTCAATACACCAGACACAGGCCCCTGGCAAAGAGGTTTCCTCACTGCCTCAAGGCTGATGCCTGGATAAAAGAGGAGTGCATTTGGCAGGACAGAGGACTGGCACATAAAAACCAAGGTGTGACTTGAACAAGGGCGGGGGAGTCTGCACAGGAAAGTTTAATATTACAGAGGCAAGGAAGCCTCTGAAGTCTGGGAAGCCACATGAAAACCAGGTGCCTGCCTGGGCATGCGGGCTATCAGGGAAAGGATGGGAGGCACCGCGCCGTAATTGCACATCATCTTGTGACTGGTGTGAATGCTGCCAGGAGCCAGGATGCTGCAGTACCGAGCTGATTGCTCCCTCAAGACAAGCTGCAAAGCGTTGAGCGCCCAGAGCTGCAAAGGGAAAGCAAGTGAATCAGCAAGGGGCATGTCAGTCTCCAAGCACTGGTGAGGTGCAGAATCGTATCAGCATGAAGGTGATGCACAACCATGAAAGCAGAGAGAGATGCTCCTTTGTTTATAAACACACAAGAGACATTCAGGTTACTGTGGAAAGTCATTTTATTTCAGAATTCCACGCACTCTGTCAAAGACCATGCACTTGGACTTTCCCCTTTGCAAATCCACAGCCTCCAGGCCTGGAAGAGATGGGGCATAATCTCTTCATTTCTCACTGCGAGTTGCCCACATACTAAGAGTGAGGGCCCTGGTGGCACCTCACCAGGGGGCAGAAAGCAGCCTCCTGTTTCCATAATTGCTTTTAAACATGGGAAAATAAATCCATCTGACTTGAAGGAACAGCAGTGGAGCTTAGCAGCAGTGAAACCCCACAGCTGAGCAAATTGGTCCTCATCCTGTGGTTACAGGGAATAAGACAACAATCTCACAGGAAGCTTGTGTGAGCTAAGCTATAGCAGAACACACAAAGACATTCTTGGAGCCCAGGCAGCAACCAGCCCAACACATACCCTGGGTCTCTTACAATCAATCTGTCTCTGAGCCACTCTGCCAGGAAGGTGACTTGGAGCTGCCCTTTTTACATTCAGCTTTAGGTTCTCCTGCTCTGTGCCACGGATTTACTAGGAAGGAGCCTACCTGTAGGTAAGACAGCCCCCCAGGCTGTACATAAACACATGCACTGCATTTAATACTGAAAGGTGCCAGTTAGACTCTGCAACATTCTGTTTGACCCACAGGCTGGGTACAGCATTACCCTACACCTTCTTCCCTGCCCCTTATGCCTGACCCTGCTTTTACAAGATTCCCAGTTGCAGTGTCCCTATGACCCATCACGTCTTTGGCCTTTGTTGAGACTGTCACTGCCAGGGCAGCTATTGCCTGTTGTGGTGGCTGTGTCTGGGGAAGTGAGCATATTCCTCCTGAGAATGAGCTTGTGGGTAGCTCAGAGGAGAGCAAAATGAAGGGAAGAAATGATGAAAGTGATTGAATTCAAGTGAAGTTGAGTAGAGTCTACAGGAAAGGCAAAAAGGCAGCTTCAGTCTCGATTTGATACACAAATTGAGCTCAATAGCAGCAAAAAATGGCCATAAAATATTAATTCATTAGGTTGCCAGGAAGAAGTAAAAGCTTTCATGTAAAAAATTATATGCACAGATATGTATGTGACAACTGTTCTCAAGTCAGCTCAGACAGTGGTGTCCTCCTGTTTATATCTCACCTTTTTTTTTTGTATCTAGAGTTTTGAACAATTCCAACCACATTGCTGATAAATTCTGTGTGAAGACCATGGTACTGGAATCAGCACCAAGTGAGCAGTGGCATCATGCTGCAGAAATGAACTTTGGGGGAACTCCTGACAACCCAGATATTTTAATATTTTTGTTGACCTTCAAGTAATTAAAAAAGGGGAATTTCCCCCAATAGCCTATAAGCTCCAAGTCTCATCTGTCTGCTTTTAGGATAGGAAGGCTGACATCAGAAAGGCAGTGAGAGGCAAGGAAAGGAAGAGGGGAAAAAAATCTGGGAACCAGAGTGAAGAGCAATCAACAGTTGACCAACACTGACTGCTGCAAAACTTACAAAACACACAGTCATACAAATGGGATTTCTGTTAACCTTTGATAGACTATAGACTTTATATACACACACAAACTTCAAAGTATACATCTGGCAGTCAAGAAAATACCAGTACTCTAAGGATTAAATAATTTAAAATGCAATGTTGTGTTACCACTGTTTACAGAATAGTATCTGACACATTGGCTAAAATGGACGGATTGTCCAAGAAAGATGCTCCCTCCTTCATCTCACCAGCACTGCCTCTAAAAAAAAAAAAAAAAGGGCAAAAGACCTCCCTCTGTGTTTCAGCTCCAGAAATTCACCTTGAAACTTCTCTGTCAAAGAAGGGAGGAGAAAAGGATAAAGGGATTCCTGCTCCCTCCAAGCCCTAATGTTGCAGTAGCCCTCTCCATTGGCTAAGGAGGCTGGACAGCAAGGGGGGAAAAAAGCTGATTAAGTTGGGAAAAGGCAAGTATGTTTCTGTAACAATACCTATGCTGGTCTTTTGAGATACACACAGAGCCCCAGACTCGGGGGGACACCTTCTCTCCCTCTCTTTGTAGACAGCAGGCCAGATGGCTTAAAGCAGAGGATACAGAGTCTATGGCCTGACAGCAGCCACAAACAGGAGAGGGTAGAAGGTGTGTCCTCACCAGCTTTCTAAGAGTATTTGTAAATTGGGAGCACTGGAAAGTCAGCACATGGGAATGAGGAAGGGGATGGACAGCCACAGTTCTGGGGAGGAGACTAAAACACACACAGAGCAGATGGCAAAACTAAATGCCAGCTCTGTACAGGTACCCTAATACCAGTGTATGGGACAAAACCTTGCTGATGACACCAGTTCTGTTCTGTCACCTTCACAGACTTACAGCTGGTGAGAATCTGGCTTCTGTGTGCTTATCACAAAGCCCTTTGAGGCATGCAGTCATTTCTACCTCCTGTAAACCAGAACAGCCACAAGCTCCTGTGGAAAAGATGAAAAAAACCAATCCCCATTCCCATGTGTCTCTCCCACCCCTCCGCCAAAACCCACCCTCTCTTCCTCTATGCCACAGGACATAGAGACAACTAAGGAGCTGCCTTGTTCTCCACTCCCAAGGCCATTCCCAGCAGATCTGGCTAGGCAGGAATGGCAAGCTCTGCTCCTTTGGCCTCATCCCATAGCCAGACCACAAAGATTCCTTCCTCTCCTGTGACAGCTTTGATGAGAATTGCCCATACTGGAGGTTGTGTTGCAGCAGACTGGACAAGCCTTGGCCCTTAATCCTGAACCCACTTTGCAAAGGATGAGAAGGCTGTGTAGGAACAGGAGCTGTGGGAATTCTCCCATTCCAAGCCCTAAATACTGCCAGTGTAATTATTATCCACTCAGAAATACAGAACACAACCCTATCCAAACATCTCACTCAGTCTGCCCTGCATGACTGGGTCAAAGGGACAAAAAAGAAAGGAAAGTGAGACAGTGTGGGACAGCAGAGAAAAAGAAACAAAGTCACACTGGAGGAAATTGAACGACCTCAATGCAAGTCTGATAAAATTGTCATTGGATTTACCAGCCCAGTTCCACCTTCTTCAGACCACAATGGACTCGCTGCAGTAAGCGTACTACAGAAAAAAAGAAGTGCATAGTTTGGTTTATTTTTTTGGTAGACACTTCAGCAGAATTTATGTGAAGATCTTAGAGCTGCAGTTTTAGCCTCTCTTTCCTAGCCAATGGGTACCTGTTGGGGCAGAGATGGTGGAAATGGACCAGTAGCACCAAGAAATTCAGTGGGAGCACCAACTCCACAGTAGGAATTACTAATGAACCAAAAAGAGGGAGTGGTGGAGAGAGAGGAAGATAGGGAGAAGTGGAGGAGACATAATTTGCAGTAATCAAAGTCTGCATTGGCTAAACCCTATCAACACTTCCCTAGGTAAGGCCCCATTACGTCTGCAGTAAGACCTCTGGCTCTGACAGAGAGCTGTAGAGCGTGTAGCCCAACTCATCCACTTCTTCAGGGGTGAGCTCTGAAAACAAGTTCACCTTGGGGTTCAGAGCACTAGGGAGGACACCTGCCTCCAAGTAGCGGATCAACCCCTTCAGTGCCTGCAAGAAGCGATCAGCCAGCATGTCCTGGGACCAGTCAGACTCCTCCTGCGATAGGTGCAGGATGACATTGGTGAGCTGGCTGGCAGTGAGGTGACCCAGAGCTGGGTTTAACTTGCATACTGCTTTGAAGATCTTCAGGCACAAGCAACGGCAGCCAGAATCCCCCTGGTCCAGGGCCCGGAGGCGAGCCGTTTCTGCGGGCCGCAGGCTCAGTCGCCACAAATTATCATTCTGGGCCAATCGATGAGGTTTGGCAACGAGGACGATGTCACCCAGTGTCAGGGATGGTAGAAAGTCAATAAAAAGATGACGATCTGGATCATATTGAACTTCCAGTGTCAAATCTGCTGGGGGAGCTGCTGGACGGATCACATAGTCCAAGAGACTCCCAATTGCTGGCCAGTTGATGGAGCCAGCTACAACTTTCTCAAAGGTGTCTGCTACAGTTTTGGGGGAAAGGTAACCTCCCACCACACAGCGGTCCCAGTAGCTGCTCCCACGGGGAAAGTACTCTGGGTTTTCTCGACGTACCAGGTAGAAGCCAGGAATGTTCATGATAGTGTCCTCCCCAGGGATACAGGACCACAGATTCTGCTCCAGCATCAGAGGCACAATGAGCTGGATGTGGTCAGCTGTCACTACCTTTCACAAGAGAGAAAAGTTGGTGAGAACAAGCTGTCTCTCTCCACACTCATTTTATTCACCATTAGATAGCCTTCTGTCCTAAGGAACCTGGAATAAGGATTCAGCTGTCTCATTCTCCACTCTGTGTGGGATTCATATCCTCCCTTTGTTAAAAGGCATTCTGAAGGACTATTTTGGACTATCAGTGGGATAATATAATAATATAACCCAAACTAGTGCTTACGTGGTATGTACTATTTAGAGACCGGACATGGACTGCATTAAGATGAATCATTTTGCCTCATATGCTGCCTAAGTCAGCTCCTTAGATGTGAGATGTAGCTGGCCTAGGGCACAGCAACGCTACATGACAATTTAAAACAGGAGGCATTAAGTATTAAGTTTCTAGACAAGTTTAGGTTGCCATGGTTTAATGATGCCATGCTACAACTAAGTACACTGCCCTCACCTGGTCTGCCACATTGTTCAGAAAAAGGTGATTAAACATCCCTTTTCACTGATGTGATTAAGACCCCGGATTTAAGTTTCACTGGCCACTGGACACTCCATTCCAGAGCTCTGACTCATACAAAGAAGTGTGCTTCTAAATCTAAAAATGTGCCTCACTATAGCTATGGGCATCTTGCCATCAGGGAGATATTGCAGCAGGGACTGCTGGCCAATCCAGTCTGTCATGCATTAAAAAAAAAAAAAAAAAAGAAACAGAAAAAAGAGTAGGGAAGAACTAACTACATGATAACACAGGAGTTCTAAGGGAATATAATGTATTTGGACAGATACAAGATACAGAACGGACAGAGAGAAAACAAGTCTACCAGAGAAACAGCAAGAAAAACACAGCTAAAAGGAGAGACAGAAGAGAAGGAAAGAAGTGATGAGAAATAAAACAGCAAAACCAGCGAAGAGCAAAGGCTTCGCAGACAACACCAGAGCAGCCTGGTCATGCCAGTTCAAACAGCATCGCAGAAACCAACGACTGGCTTCACAGTGGGAAAGGCGACCTTATTCAGGGGCCTTATTACTGAGAAATGCTATGCTGAGCCAGCACTGCTGACTGGGAAGCCTGAAATGCTCCTGCTTAGTCAGCCTTCTGAATAAGGACCCAGCACAGGGCCCAGAAATTACCTGCAGGTCATCGTAGAGGCTGCCGCTGAGGTACATGTCCCGCAGGGGCATGTCCGGCAGCTTGGCACGGAGGAAGCTGCGCAGCTCCGCACAGATATCCACGGCTGCCTGCTTGGCCCGTGCTTGCTCATCCGCTGGGATAGCCACCTTCCTCCGGTAATAGGCGAAGAGCTTTTCTTGCAGAGACAGACGAAGGCGGGCCTTTTTCAGCTCCACTTGACTCCTCCTGGCAGATGGCTTGGGCTTTGTAGGTTGAAAGAAGTCTGCAAGACAGAAGGAAAACTGTTGATCATCTGCAGTATTTCACTGTGAAGCGTTCCGCAGAGGGAAATCTGCAGCGTGGAAGTGCAGCCTCCTAGGTCTCAAAAAGCTCTCAGAAGACATTTTGCATACTTTACACAGGTACCAGTCAAAAGGGAGGTGCTGAGACACTTCAAAAGCTAGTACTATGAGCTTCAAAACAGATAAAACAAATTACTAGATTTGGAATTTAACCAGAATAAGACTAATATTGTGTACAAGGAAGTAATTTTAATGGGCATGTGGGCTGTATCTCAGCTCAATTTCATAAAAAACTCAGTGCTGTTACCAGTTCAGAAGCTTTAAACATGATGCCAGAACAGTGGACAAAACACTCCTGAACAACCATCATGATCTCATTGAGTTTTTAACACTGTAAGAAACTATTACAAATTACCAGCAAAAGCCAGTCCTGACAGAGTATAGATCAGAGAAGATCATGCCACCTGGAAATGAAATAGTTGTTGGGAGTCTGAGCAGCAGTTATCAGGATAATGAGCTGACAGATCCTGGGGCCATCCCAGCTCAGGCAATGAAGAGCTGAAGAACCAAGAGCCCACTCTGAGGCACAGTACAGCTACACAAGGCTTTACGCTGCCGCCTGCATAACTAAGCAATGTCTGACCTGCACAGAGGCTCTAAGACCCTTTTTTCTGACTGGTTTCCCAAAGAAATAAGACAAGATGCTTCCCATCTGTCTTTCAGATTTCTCTTAGTATGGACCAAGAGTTTCAGAAGTTATCCATGAGAGTTAAGGAAGAGTTGCAGATCCAAGAGGTCTTTGGAAGGGCTGTGGTACTTAAAGGGTGCAGAAGAAAACCTCCAAGTCAGCAGCCCCACTAAGGCAACCAGCTCTTGCAGATTGGTTTGGCAGTGGGTGTTTGGCCATACAGCACGTGTGGAATGCTGATCAAGCTGAACACAGACCCATCTCGCCCCACCTCAGCAGCTGCTGCCTCTTGTCTCACTGGGTTCTTTTGGACAGATTTGAGCTCTCCTGTGAAAAGGAAATAGCCCACAAAACCATAGGGAAATGGATTTCATTGCCTGTTCCTGAAAAAAATTATTTTTCCATGACGAATTTTACTTTGCTTTTATTTTAAGAACGCAAGACCCCACCAAAAATGTTTTTATTCCTCAATGCTTATCTTTGGGGACTCTGATCAAAATATCATTTAACACAGTTATTTAATATTTCCTCAGCAGAAAATCTATTTCTATCCTGAAGCTTTGCGGACAGGGAATATGAAAATAAAGCTAAAAGCTAGGTTCTGATTTTTAGTTTAAATCCCCAAATGTAAATCTCTTGAAGTGACCAGACATAGAAAGTAAAACTGTTGAAGAAAACCGATCAAATATATAACAACCACTGTTGGACTCTAAATTACTTATTATCCCCCTCAGAAAGAAGACTGCAGGACGCTTTCTATAGCCTGATGAAGACCAACTCAGTGATGAGCAGCAGTAAACAGGGAAATGCCATTACAGAAATTATTTGGAAAATGGTAGAAATAAAATAGGAAATACTCTTAAAAATTGCTAATACATTCACAATGGGAATATTTTCCCCTTAAAAAGAAACAAACTGGAATGGCTGAAAGAAAGGCAACAAGGAGCTTGAAAGGAATGGCATGGCTTTTTATCAGGAAAGATTGTGCAGATAAGTATTCAGATTGAAAAATTAAAACCAGAGAGTGAGTAAAGCTTAACACCACGAAGTAATGAGAGAAATGAAGAATGCAAATAGATGATTATTATTCACTAGATCCTACTGTGACTGCTGATTCTTGAAATTACCAGATGAGCTGCTTAAAAGAAAAGTATCAAAATCCTGGGACAGACAGACAATTTTCTTTCCTGCATTCCTTTAAACAAATACAGGGTTTATGGGCCTGGATGGTTCTGTACCACAGGAGTATGACCGCATTCCTTACCTGCGTCAGCAGCTGAAGGATCAGTGGGAAGAGTCTGCAGGGAGCGGCTGAGGCTGGTCTTCATGTCCTGGGTCAGCAAGCGTGAGGAGGAGCCCAGCCAGTTTGGCTCTTCCCAGCTTCTCTTTCCCGACTGGCTCAAGCGAGTGGGGCTGCTGGGAGCACTGATTGCCCGGTCGTACATCTAAACCAACATTACCAGGAATAGTTTGAGTCTCTAAGGGCCCAACACTCGCCCTTTACCCAGTCCCGCCTTTTTATCTCCCACTCCTTCTTCGCAGTGCCCGGTGCTCAGGCCCCCGTGCGCTGCGCTGCCCACTCACCCGCTTGACGGCCAGCGTGGCGATGCCCAGCATGGCTGCTCCGCCCACGCCCAGCACCAGCCGCGCGTTGGACAGCACGAAGTCGATGGCTGTGCCGATCCCGTTGTCATCCTTTTTCCCTTTGCGCTGCCCAGCGCCTGCCATCTTACCTGGAGGGAGCGGGAATGTTAAACAAAACACACAACCCTGACAGTTCACTCCCCTCTCCCCCACCTCACACCCATGGCTCTTGGGGTCTCAGCACGGAGACATAGGAAGGGACACCTAACCCTGCAGCCTCTTTCATCATTTTCCCTCAAGGAGCTGCTTGTTCCCAGCCATGCTAGGACCATAGTGACCAAGCTCTGCAATGACAGCATTTCTTTAATTCCAGCAGCATTTATAACCTGAAGGAAAACATCCAAATTTGATGTGGGGTTTCTAATCATTGAAGCAGGTTTAATAAAAGAAAGTAGGATTTAATTCTGCAATATTTTGTAATAAAATCCTTTATATTTTGCAGAACTCTATGACCATTCAGATATTTTCCTTCTAGTTTGGGCTTTTCAACTAAAGCATGGCCAATTTATTTTCTAATTCTCTGAGTGTAATTTTGCTCACAGACAGGGAGATACAGGGATGTACACCTGCTTCTCTGTAACAAATCAGAATCTTCCCAAGGGCTGACAGGTGGTCTCAGATTAATTTCTGGACGATCTCGGATACTTCAAAAACATCCAAGAAACAACAGTAGAGACCGTAACACACTATAAAGCAAACAACTCCCTTGCTTTCACTGGACATTTATTCCTGCCCTTAAGTCTGGTGGGTTTAACTCTCAGACAAGTAATGTATAACATTAACACCAATATTTTCTTACACGTGTACTTTTGTGTTCTTTGATTCCCATTTCAACTAACCGTGAGATTTAAATTTGAAGAGCCTCTCTGGCAACACAGCCTCAAGCTGCAGCATGGAACGTTCCAGCAAGACATCAGGATAAATTTCTTCCCAGAAAGGGTGATCAAACATTGGAACGGGTGGCCCAGGGAGATGGCGGAGTCACCGCCCCTGGAGGTGTTTAAGGAAGGACCGGATGTGGCACTCAGTGCCATGGTCTAGTTGATGTAGTGGTGTTCAGTCATGGGTTGGACTTGATGGTCTCAGAGGTCTTTTCCAGCCTAACTGATTCTGTAAAACCCACCTTGGCACCACTGTACCAGTAGGTGGGTCCCCAGTGAACTTACATGAAAACACCAGGAAACTCTTCCAACATGACTTCAGGTCTGCTTTCTGAGTCAGTTCCAAAGGTTCTCAGCCTGCCTGCTTGCCTGACTTGGGTGGTTTACAACAGCCCCTTGGTTTTTCTAAATCCAAGCTACAATCTCAGGAGGAATGTTCCTGCCTGGATGAACCAGGAATACAGTCACTTGTGATCCCCAGGCAGAAAAGATAATGCACCTTCACAAAGCTCGCTCGCTATAACAGCAGCATCAAGAACACAGTGATATCATTGTGAATGACCTACCTGTGACCTAATGCATTTGTGAAAAGAACAGGAGAGCCCTCCTGGTGTGCCCGTGGAAGCACCTTCCAGACTTATTCAACACAGTGGTGTGCAGTAAGTGTTAATCATCTCTTCTGCCTGGCGAGGTTGTTTTGGAAAGAAGGAGGAAGTAAGCGGGATCAGTGGGAGCTGCTACAGGGAATCTCTAAACCAGGCCGCCGAGCCCGCTCTGCAGGAACGCCTGCCCCTTCTCCAACTGCCTCTCCTTGTCCTCCGGGCGCTGCAGCCCCTGGTTGCGGCGGAACTCGCGGCGGACGGCGGCCAGGTAGAAATCGCGGTCGGTGTAGCGCAAGGAGCGGCCACGGCGCAGCAGGGCCCGGTACAGCGCCAGCACCGCCCCGCGGGACCACGCGGCCATCGGGGCAACCGTGCGGCTCGGGCGGGCGACCTGAGGAGGAGGGACCCAGGGGGGATCCCAGTCAGCTCTTCCCTTCCCCCGGGACGCACCGGCTGCCGCCTCCCGCTTCGTGCCGGGCCCCGGNGCCCCCTGGCGGCGGGGAGGGAACTGCGGGCGCGAGGCACCTGCGGCCAGCCCGGCCTCCCGGCACGCGCCGCTCCCGCCGGGAAGGGGCAGCCGGCGGCACGGGCTACCCGGGATGTCGGCCCCGCCGGCTCCAGTGTCCGGGACAGCCGGAGCACCGAGATTGTTGTCCTTTTGCCGTTCTGGCTGAGACGCGTCTGAATGCCATCAAATGTCCCTGTGCGGAAGGGGAGCGCCGGTCGCACACCCACAGCACAGAGCGCCGGGGTGAGCGCGCCGGCTGCCAGGGCAGTGCGGGGTGAGGAGAGAAGATTCCTTTGGTGCTCCAGGGTCAAGGAACCGCAGAAGCAGTTAGGCTGGAAAAGACCTCTGAGACCATCAAGTCCAACTCATAACCGAACACCACCATGTCAACTAGACCGTGGCAGTCTAGTTGACTGTCTGGCACATCCAGCCTTTCCTTAAACACCTCCAGGGATAATGANGCCGAGGGAGGCGGACGGCGGACCGCACTCACCGAGCGGGCCCGGGCCGCGGGCGGGGGTCGCGCCGGTGCCTCCCGGCGCCGCTCCCGGGGTCACCCGGCAGCGCGGCCCTTCCGCTTCCGGGGCCGCGGCCCCGNGGGGAGCGCCGGTCGCACACCCACAGCACAGAGCGCCGGGGTGAGCGCGCCGGCTGCCAGGGCAGTGCGGGGTGAGGAGAGAAGATTCCTTTGGTGCTCCAGGGTCAAGGAACCGCAGAAGCAGTTAGGCTGGAAAAGACCTCTGAGACCATCAAGTCCAACTCATAACCGAACACCACCATGTCAACTAGACCGTGGCAGTCTAGTTGACTGTCTGGCACATCCAGCCTTTCCTTAAACACCTCCAGGGATAATGACTCCACCGCCTCCCTGGGCAGCCCATTCCATATGTCTGATCACCCTTTCTGTGAAGAAATTTCTCGTGATGTCCAGTCTGAACCTCCCCTGGCAGAGGGCAGAGTTAATGCTGCATGTCTCAACGTACCTCTGATTACCCTGACGCTTTCTAGAAAATAACTTCTCTAATGGAAGCTCCTTATCTTTATCTCCAAGAACCCCAAGACCTGACCTGGAAGTCTCAAGGGCTCTAGGAGAAGGGCACTAGCTGGCAGCCTCGCTGGGGTCTGCCTGAGCTGATGGAAGGAGCTTCCTGAAGCCAGAACCTTGGCCCCCTCTGTCTGGGTGAAATCTCCCTTTTCCATTCTCATATTTCCTACTATATGCCTACTCTGGGGCATGTACATATTCCTCCTTAGCCATCTCCTCCTCCCCAGGTCCTACCAAATCATAAAACATTGCCACATATGCCATGCCTCCCCTGGGGCAGAGGGTGAGAGAAACAGCAAACCGTGTGTGACAGAGGAGAGCCACATCACTTCACACACTTCTCAGTGACACCAGATATGACAGTGATAGAACTGAATAGGAAGAAAACCAGAAGCTCCGGACTGGCTCACTCTGTGCCAGTCTCCTCTTGTTCATTTCCTTTCTGAGATAAACAACCCCAATCGTTTTGATCTCTCTTTGTGAGCGAATTTGCCATGCCCCTAATCAGCCCTTTCTGAGAAAGGCTTACTTGAACTGCAGACAGTATTCCCAGAGAGGCCACGCTAGTGATTTACATAATAGCATTATCATATTTTCCATATTATTCTCTCCTTCTTCCTTCTGCATGCTAATATTTTGTCTGTGCTTTTTTTTAACCTGCAGCTACTCACAGAATCAGGGGTTGTGTGGCATCCAGATTCTTTCTTGAGTTGCTAGAGAACACCTGGAGCTTTGTAATTCTTATAACACAATTTGTTTTCTGACTTCACACGTGCCCCGTTCAACCTTGGCAAATGTGTGGTGTTGCCCATTTGCCACATTTGCATTTTACTCAGTCCTTTCTGATGTCCTCAACAGTCCATAGCTTAGAGTCATTCTTAAAAAATGTTTGGTATATTGCTCATCTTTGTTTCCAGATCATCAGTTCATATACTGGGCATTCCAGGACCTCAGAGGCAGTGTTCGTATTCCCTACCCTTAACTTGCTGCCAGAATGAAAATCAATCTTTGAACCTTCCTCCTGGCTTCCTGCCTCCTGCTTGGGTTGTTAATCCACAGAAATACTTCACTCAACAAAACAGGGCTCTGTCACCTCTGGGCAGGTGTGCCGATGAGCCCAGTCTCCAAAACTCTCAAGTATGGATCAAAACTGGAGCAGCTCCATGTGGCAACTTCCTGATGTATTGTAAATGGGATCTGCTGGATCAGGCTGCTCAATGATGGACTTTCCTTGCTGCCCTCCTTGCTGCCCTGCAGCCAAGGACTGTGGCCCTCCATAAGTGCCCCCTCCCCAGCCTGGCCTCCTTGGATTGTGCTTATTTTGGTGTTTCTCTCCATTCTTTTCCCCCTCAGGCTGGCTGCCAGCTCCTTGGCCCCTTGCCAGCAGCCGCATGTGCATGTTTTGAACTCCTCCACCCACACAAAACTGCCCTAGCCCCTCCATGGAGGTCACTCTCTGTGCTCACTGCCCGATGTAGACTCCCCACACCTACACTGAACGAGTGTTCAACCTGCCCCTTCTGCCTCGCAAGGAGGAGGGTGAGTGCAACAGCAGAGCAGCACATGACCAACGCCACCCCAGGTGCTGTGAGAGTGCCAGACCTCTGGTGACACTGTGGGCGGTGGGCTTTGTAAACCTGAACTATGCCTTGAGACAATGAAGCAACATCCCACAGTGTTTCCCAACCCAGTCAGCTCCTCTGCTGACCCGCTACATGCAGCGGTGCCACTGCGGGCACACCCAGCACCCCCAAAACTTGTGCTGCCCTGATGGGATACTGGCCCTAGCACCCCACTGCCTCCAGAACCCTGTTGCCTGGTGGCTTCTTTGCCCATGGACCCACTGGGAATTCCTGTGATTCCAGGCTGTGTCCCTACAAGAAAAGGAATTTACTTACCCTGATGGGACAAGGCATAGGTAGAGAAGGGGGGAGCACACCTCAGCTGTGCTCCTGGAGAACAGAAACAACCTTTTTTTCCCCAAATGACCGAGTAAGTTTGGGAAGTATCAAAGGCAGCATGTGTGACAGGGGGAAAACAACCCATGCTGGTACCCGGAATAAGGCTAAGGCATTCCCCCAGACCCCACCTCCTTGGGAGTCTCCAGAGTTGCCACTCCTCTGACGGTCTTCTCATGATTGCAGCCAGTCCTGCCACTCAAGCAGCCACTGCCACAGGTTTTATTTGCCACCAAAAGCAGCAAATGGCTGGCTCTGAGCCTAGATTGCAGCCTCTGCTCCTGGGAGTCAAGTGCCATGCCCAGGGCTTCCCATCACCCATTTTGCAAGGGCAGGACCATTAGCAGTCAGGGAGACAGCAGGGTGGTGAATGTGACCCTCAGAGCTGCGAACGGCATCTTGGAGGGGCTCTGCAGGGATGGAAAACAAACTGTGCTTGGAAACAGAAGGCTGGCCTAGAGGAGACAGAAAACAGTTCTGAAGAAGATGACGGGTAGTGACCCACCAATGCCATCTGAGTTTCGGCTTAATATCCTTAATATCTTTCAGTAAATGGACCTTGCAGGAGGCCTTTTGGCAGTCTCACCCTGTTCAACAGTTTTCACTTTCATTGCAGCCCTATTTCTTCACTTTTCTCAAGAAATCACAAGGATTAATGGCATTTGGGCTCCTGCTCTCCAGATGCAACAAGCCAGGAGGGGCAGAGGGCCAAGAGTGGCCACATGGCTTCATTCCCTGAACCTCCAGCAGCTTTGATGCTGAGTGAATGTGGAAAGAAAGATGGATGGTGAGGGAGGAGAGACCACTGGTACACAGCCACCTTTCAAGGAGCATTCCTGATTTACAGACGAGACCCAGATTTTAGTACAGACAGTAACTGTCCACCCTGGGGAGCCATGCTCAGGGTATGTTTTAGACAGGGCGAAGTAGGGAGAAGTCCCAGCCTTCCTGCAGCTGAAGTGGGTCTTTTCAGCTCCCCAGATTCCAGCCCTGCAGCCCAAGGTGCTCGAACACTGCCAGCAGCGAGTGGTCTGTGCGATGCAGAGCTACTGCCTGTGCAAGGTGCTGCACAAAGTCACTGAGGAGACTCAGTTTTATTACCTAAAAAATTGAAATTGCTGCTGTAGTATTTTTACTATTGGTCTGTGCCCACCTTCATTCTCAGTACAACTCCTGTTTCTTCAACCAAATTTCCCCATGGCTGGGTTTGTTGGGGATTTTTCTTGTCACCCTGACTAATAAAATTCCAACCCCATTTTTCACTTTGCACCAGCTGCATGCTGCAGGAGATTTACAGAGCCGTTCAGAGACCCTGCTTTTGTGAGTGCTATTATCCTTGCAATTCTGCATCGCTCTGACAGCCTCGTGGGCCTTCTGCAGTGTCTGCAGAGATCAGAGGGCTTGCAGCTGGTGGTACCACCTCAGGTTTTCTTGTGCTCCTTCACATGCTGCAGTGATGTTCTCCCAGTATGAACATGGGACTTTGGTTTGTGTAAGGGGCTACCTGGGCTCCCAGTATCATGTGGGGTTTGGTCCCATTTCACAGATTATTCTGAGTTGGAAGGGATCTGCCTCCAACTCTAAAGGGAATGGCCTGTACAGGGATTGAACACATGACCTTGGTGTTATTGGCATCTCACTCTAACCAGCTGAGCTAATCTCACTCAGCAAAGAAGGGGGTACCCAGATTTGAGCCGGGGACCTCTTGATCTGCAGTCAAATCCTCTACCACCGAGCTATATTCCAGCTATGGACAGATCTACAACCTGAGAAGGGCACAGCTACCATATGCTGCTGCTTCTTTTTCCAGGTAAAGGCACCTATTTCACATCTTGTCCCATTAAGTCACAGGTCCTTATATAGATTTATTTCTGCCCCATTTTGGGAAATCTGCATGGTTTTGGTTCTGCAGTAGTCTGACATTTCACTTCTGGGTAACAGTTTGAGCCAAATGCTTTAAAAACACTGCAAAGCAAACAGAAGTGGGTAGATGTTTTCTACATTCTTTTATTTTTGTGTGTGTGCCTGGTTCTTAGTAAGTGTCTTAGGGGAAAAAAAAGAAAGATATGACTGATGATTTGTTGCTCTCTCTTTGGAAAAGGTCCAGAGTATAGAACAGGGCTAAAATGCCAGGAAAGAGTTTGCTGCATAGAGGCAGGGTTATACTATTTGATTTTATACATTCCCTGGGTAACATATTTTCTTTAATTTGAGATCCTGGAGAAGTCATTTTGGATCTTTATTCAACACAGCTTATTTGCTCTTCTTCTCAGTTTTCCTTGTTTTCAGAAAGGTGAAGCATGTTCCCAAATTAAATAGTTTCTGAGATGGACCTCAGCCAAGAGGATCCATGGTTCAACCCGTAAGGCACAGGAAACATAAGGGTAAAACAATGGAGTTTTATATTGTGTTTTGTTTGGCAGGGTGAGGAGAGATATGGCCTTGAAAGATTTGCATTCTTACATAGCTATAGTATATTTCAAAAGACAGTAAGGACTATTTTCACTTCTCACTTTGCTTAAAAAAATAAGCACACCCAGAAATGCTGGAAATGGGGGATTGCCAGATTCTCCTTAGTTCCAAGAAAAGGTTTGTGTTTGAGGATCTCAGAGATGCTTACAGTAACATCCCAAATATTAGTTGAAGTGGGCTGATCCTCTACCCTTTTGCTGATGTGCTTGTCCCTGCTGCAGCTACCAAGGCAGAGCTTGCAGCAGCCTGGCCCCAAGCCAGGCTCCTCTCCCTAGCATCCATGGATTATATTCCTTATGTCAGTCTCTCATTTCAGTGACCCAGAGATCCTTCTCCAGATGGGACGGTTCTGCACAGCTCCTCTGAGGTTGTTTTGCAGTGACAGAGCAAAGCCCTGCAAAGCTTGCTGCCAGGTGAAAGTTTGACACAGGGTGCCCATGAGCCACAAGAACATGTGCCACTGCCGGGGGGCAAGAACGTGCCTCCCTTCTACCATGGCTGTGGCCAAATCCCCTCTGTCACAGTGCTCTGGAAAGCAGGGCAGCCAGTGCCTGCAGCTGCGGGCACGTGAGCATGAAGCCATTTGCTGGTGACGCTCTCTGGGGCTGGGACGACTCTCCCTGGCTGCTCCACAGGCTGCCTGCCAGCCAGCTGAGACCTCAGTGCTCTCCCAGCTGAGGCACTAAAGCAGCGAGATTTAAAAACGTAATATAAAATTGGACTAATAATTAAAAATTAACCATCCCTGCTAAACAGCATATTAAAATGTATCCTCAGACAGGGAACAAATGTCTCCGAGCAACAAAAGCAAACAACCACCAAGCCAGGGTCTGGTATCTCCTTTCCAGCTTTCTGAAAGGGTAAGTTTACACTGAAGTCACTTTTTTTCCGAGCACCCTGGTATTTGGAAACAGCACGTCAATTCCCTTACCAGCTAAACTGCTGCAGGCATCGACTGAGGATCAGCTGGAGCCAGACCCACCAGGAGCCAGAGATGGACAGTCTGCCACAACCTCAGTACCCATCAAGCAGTGTTTCATGGTGCCCATGATGAGCACCACGAATCCCTGAACAGCAGTGAGAGCTTCGGAGAAACAACTTATTTCCAAGGCAGGTCATGCCAGAGCTCCTCCATGATCCATGGCTCCAATCTGACATCTGTTGGGGCACTGAAATTCTGCAAAACACCCAGGAATTACGTAGCATTGGATGGTTTGCGTGCTCCTGGTTCAATCTGGTGCTTAAGGCTCCACACCCATATGTAGGATGCACCTAGACCTCTTTGTGTATGTTGAAGGACCCTCTAAGAGATGGTATATAGGGCCCGTGGTGGAGCCACATGCTCCCTGCACTCGGCTGACCATCAGCACTGCTCCTGCAAATGAGGGTCTCCACAGCAGACTGTTTGCCCAAGAGTCAACCCCTCTCTCAAAGACTGACTTCAAGCTCCTGCAGCAGAAGCTTGCACTTTCTGGGGGAAAAAGTCCTGGGTTCAGTCAATGCCTTCTTTTAAAACCTTGCAAGAAATGCCATATAGGTTCCTTCTTAAAATAATATGTCAGTGAAGATTTTGTGTTGGAGGCAAGAAAAATAACATGGGAGAACCTTTGACCTAGTCAAGTCTCATTTCTTAAACTGTCTCACTAAACTGCCATTGATCTAAGCTTATATACTTATACTTTCCCTCTTGAAAAATTGAAATTTCAGGCACGCTGGCCATTATCTATTTTTAGATTATCCCCTGTTCAGGCACAAAAATAGAGTAATTGCTACAAATGCTAAAAATTCTTAATAGAAAATTTTGTTGATTTGGGGTGGAATGTTTATTTCAGGCCCTTTCAGCAATGCACAACACAAGCCTCTAGTTTGGTAAGAGACCCATCCACAAGAGGAAAATTAAAACTATTAGGCTGACAGGGAAGGCAGAAAGAAGAGGGGAATGCACTGGAGCTAATGTTTATGAGGAAGCTAACCTATGATGTTTACAGTCACTGTCTTAGAACCTGAAGTCTAAGACACTTGGAAAGGTAAGAAATGAAACAGCAGTAGATGGCACATGAGCTTGCAAAAGGCCCTTGCCAAAGGCACTGTAGAAGCCAGATGTTTAGAAGGATTCAGAGCAGGATCAGGCTTTGATACCAAGTAATGGGAACAGCCAAAACTACCTTAGACAGGTTTAAAAATAAACTAAAACAAGGAGGTCATGTGCCAGAGAGGCATTTCTGCAATGGAGAGGTTTAATTTGAGGTTTCAGGATTTCCAGTGCTTTATTTGGAAAAAGTGATGCATCCAAAGGAACAAAGATGGTGTCAAAATACCATTTCATGTGCAGGTGACACCGGTTCCCTCATCCACCATCTCTTCTGAGAGCCACTTAGCAGCCATTGTTCCCCACTCTTATGCCTTTACTTGTTTATACTCACTTAACACAATTAGGTCTGAACTGGTCCACAAAATCAGCAGTGAGTTCCCAAACCAGCCAGCCTCCCCCTCAATCTCCCTTCTTGGGAACAGTGTCCGGCCAAGATTGGGAAGCTCCCGCACTCCATTTTCCAGCAGCCCCTCCATGAGGCAATTAGAAATAAAAGGTGTCACACACGTCCTTTCATACTTTGTAAATTTTTTTATTTTTATTATTATCTCCTCCTTTTAAGCATCCCTTTAAGGGTGAAATGAAATCCAACCATTTACAGAGAAAATGATTTCAGAATGTACATTTGATTTATCCTTACAAAAAGTTCATTATTACTTGCTGTTTATAAATTACAGAGTGGAAAGGAGATTTGCAGATGCTCTTTGTTTTGTTTTTTTTGGCAAGTCCACACATTCTTTTTCCAAAGCAGGGCATTCTGGAGCCACTCCGGGGGCAACACCACCAGTAGGTCCAGGTGGACCCCAGGCTCAGAAGTGCTGCTGGACCACCTCCAGGATGATATTGCATCTTCATCCTCACAGGAAGAAAAAACCAGTGGTTCAAATTCATAGTCTCAGAGTATTTCAGATCCCTTCTTAATCCAATATATGTAGTCCCCAAAGCTTTAAAATGACAGTGTATTGCATTAGAAACAGCTCTTCTTTCTAGGTGCTGGATCTGAGCCACTCCTGTCACCCCCTTACTCTCCAGTTCCCCTTCTCTTCCTTCTCTTTCCATAACATGAGTGAGTTTGTCCAACGTCTCAGAAGTCAGAAAGGAGGAGCTTGGGGAGGGTAGGAGAACACAATAACGGAGGGATACAGGATCCATTCTCCCACTCACTCCTCTCCTTTCTCACCAAGGCTAGAGACCAATGAAGCCAGGACGAGTCACCCCTTCCCTGTTCACCACCAGTGTTCACTAACAGAACCAGGAGTGACCCTGGACATGTGTCTTCACAGTGCAGAGGCATAGCAGCCATGGAGATTGCTGGCAGGAGCTGGGAGACAGGGAGAGAGCCTGGGGGATGTGGAAGAGGGGAAGAGACTCTACCAGCCCACAAGGGCACACCAAGGTGGGTGGAGGGGAATGAATACCCTCACTCCATCACAACTCCAGTTTGTGGAGGTCACAAACTTTCCTTGTTGACCTGTCACAGAGACACAAAGAACAGGCTGGCCTGAGCACCGCAACAGCAAACACCTCAGCAGGACACAGGGATCAGAGAAAGCAACAGCAAGGGTGGGCTTGAGTATGTCAGCCTTCACATCAACCACACAGGCACAAAATCACCCTTTCTTTTCTGTCTGTCACTTGGCCATGGCATTACACAAAGGGGCAAAGATGTCTAACCTGCCCTACTCCCTCTGCTTTAGCAAGCTCAGCTGCTGCAGGTCCACCAAAGCCCACGTCCTTCCCTTCACTCAGGGCAGAGGAGGAAGATGGGTTCTCCAGACTAAAGCCATGCATGGGCACTCAATCCCTTTTTCAGGTGGGAAGCAGGAAGAAAGACAACAGAAGATAGGCAGACAAAGAATGCAAGGCTACCCACTACTTCACCTACTACCTGGCCTTCCTTTGCATCAATTTGAAGGTAGAAACATTTTGGGAAAGAAAAAGCACAAGGCTGAAGAGGGCTGCAGGGAAAGGCTGGCAATGCATTCCCTCCTTCCACCAGAGTTTGCTCCCAGAGAGACAGCAGGCTTCACTGCTCATGGCTGCAACAACCCACAGACATGACACTTTGGTAATTTTATCCCAGCTCCAGCCCAGAGGCAGGACAGGGTTATTGCTCCTTCTCAAACCTCATACCTGGTTCAGATAAGATGGAGTCTCAATTCTCACTGCAGAGTTCAGCACTGGGAGATGAGGATCTAACAGAAAAAACCTGCCTCTTGCTTTGCCTTTCTCCCACCTCACACACCCCCATGCTTTTGGGTTCCCTCTTGTGGTGGTTGTCTGGGAGGTGTCTGTACCCTCCATGCACTGGTTGCAGAGGTCCTAGCACAGCAGTACAGGCAAGGCTGAACACAGGGCAAGCCACTACCCTGGAAAATTACTGTGCAAAAGTCAGCTTGCTGGTGTCTGTTCCTCCAGGGACAAGAAGGAAGATTTTTAATGACAAGCATTCTAGCTCCCTAAGGATAATAAACACAGGGCTAGCCAGACAAATTAGACAGAAACATTGACTAGTTTGGCCTTAAATCAAAAAAATGTTTAAACAACTCTTGAGAAAGAGAAACAAAAAGAATGCATTTCATCTGTAAAGCCCCTTCCTTCCACCACAACAGAAGTCTGGTTTAAATTTAATTTCCTAAGAGTAAGGAAGTGAGTAAGTCCAGAAGGCAGGCAGGGCCAGAGTCCTACAGAGGAACCTCAGCATTGCTATTCCAGTAGGACCTTCTCCTCCACCCCACAAGGGCAGAAGGGAGAGGCAAATCAGAGGAAGAAGAGGAGAAGGATGGAGCAAACAATGGAGAAGTCAACAGGCTGTACTTCAGGAATACAACTTGCAGACACTGCAGCTGTAGACTTATCTGAAACTCCCAAGAGACAAGGATCATACCTCAACACTGAAAACATGACTTGCAGTGCACTAAAAATCCCCAAGGATGTCCATGCAGGAGAAGGGTTGGTATTAGAAGAGAAGCTGCTCCCACTGTGGAAGATAATGAGGTGCAGTCCCAGCACACAGGCACTTCAGCCCCTGCTGCACAGGGCTCCAGTGATGCCAAAGCACCCATGCAAAGACTGACGTGTCTTTCTCTTCCGTCTCCAGCAAAGCCTGGTACTGGCCTTGTGTTACCATCACGGAGACAAGGCAAAGCCAAAGGTCCAACAGCAGATCTCAGGCTCCCTCCTATGAGTAAAAATGAGAAATAGCTTCTTCCTGCTATACTTTTCAGGTGCTGAATCCCAAGAGCTAACATGCCTGCTCTCCTCCTGCTGTCCTTGGGGAAAGCACATTCCCCTTGTGCTACAGCCTCAGTGGTACAGCTTTTATCTTGCTCAACACAGGCTCCTTCTTTCTCAGCTGGGTCCCCATTTCTCTATAATCTTTCTGCACTCAAGACCAGCACACAGTAACTTGGTACCAGGACCCAGGACCCTGTGACTGTGACAAGAGTCCCTCCTGCTGCATCAACAAGTCTGGACTTATAAGAGCCACAACTTCACTTTGGGGGAAGAACATTCTGCCTAGCAAAGCTTCTCTCTCCACCCAGTTCCCAAAGGGGCTTTCTGCCTGAGGGGAAGACACAACAAACATGAGAACAGTGACTTAAAAAGACAAAAAAACCTCAATAACAAGAAAAGAGGTTCCTTCCGTTCTTCTAAGCAGGCATTATGGCACACAAGATGTGGAAGGAGCTAAGATGAACTGCATCTCAATTTGATCAGAAAAAGACGTTCATCTTCATTCTGTTCCAGTCTCGGCCTTATTAGGTAACCAAGTTACTTTTGTTGACATTTTTCCCTTCTCTAGAGAGGGATTAGGAGGGAAAGAGACAGTCGTAGATAAGAATGAAGCACAAGGGTGGCATATAAATGAACACAAGGTGGCACAACACAAGAACAGAGCCCTGGTGGAGTTAAGGGCAAAAGAAGCCTCCTGCTTTAGAACAGTTGGCCAGAAGGGTCATACTTCTTTATGCCAAAGTTTTCCTCTTTCTCTTCCTCCATACGATCTCTGCTTGGAACATGAGACAGTCTTTCCACTGCAAGGCTAAGAGAGCAAGTTCATCATGTTTTTTGCTCTCTACCTGCTAGAACCCAGGGTTCAGGCACCCTGTCAAGCCATCTGCTAAGGAAGGTTGGAGAGATGAATCTGCCTCTTCCATGAACTGAATCAATCTAATACAACAACAGGTCAGATCCTCACTACCCATCCCTGGCAAACTGAGCAGACAACAGCCCAAACAGCTGCAACTAGTGTCCTTCTAGATCCCCTTCCCTCTTCATGGTCTTGCCTGCACAGCCCAGGCTGCAGATGTGGGCTGCACACACTCACTGGATTGCATGGTGGTCGCAAAACAGTCTCTTGGGCCTAGGAGAATTTGCCCATGGCCTGCTCCTTCGTGAGCTCACTCACACCCTACAAGCAGACAGATGGATCCTGTGCCTTGACCAGCTTTGTTTCCACACAACAGCCATTGCTAACTCAGAACTTTGCCCTTCATCTTCTCCCTTTTACTATCCCATGCTAAGAAGGAATAGCCAGCATGTGTAAGCAGCAACTCAGCAGCCTGTGGGGTCGCAGAGGCAGCCAGAGGCATGCAACAATCCCACATGTGTAGCACTGCTACGCAGAGCCAATGCTATCCCTGGTCCTCTTGTATGACTTCCTCAAGAAGTCATCCATGCCAAGACTGAGATCACAGCTTCTGGATCCCACAATTTCCCAAAAGCACACACAGCCAAACCCAGCTATGCCCCCTTCCCCCCGCCGATACTGGTAACAAACACCCACGTGCACATCAAACCCATGCATGTTAGCACTCATGCACATAGGAAACCATGCACTTGCAAACACACACTCCCACAATCTGGTTGAGTGCCCTGCAGCTTATACCAGCCCTAACAGAAGCACATACTGCAACGGAAAGCACTTCAGCTTCTGTGTGGCAAGCCAGTGCAGTGTCATGGGGGCAGGGGTGGAAAACAAATTAGGGGGGGAAAAAAACCACAAACCAACAAAAACTGGCTTTCTCCTCTGCTTCCCATCTGCCTGCTCCAGGATTGGTAGAGCATTGGGACAACATGCAGCCCAGGACAGATGCATTAAACCCGTGGAGGGGGCTGCATTTTGGGGAGGACACCTTAGAAGCAAAGGATTTCCTTCCCTGAAATTCTCTCTGAATATAGAGGTATATAACAAAACAAAACAAGCATACTGAGATGCTTCTGCACATTCACTCAACCAAAAAATGCTAGTGACACACATCAGACATGGCCACTCGCATCAGTTTGTGTCTTCTGACTCACACACTCACTGAATAGCCCAGGCTTGCATCTGTGCTTGCTCCAATCCACAAAGAATGAGGGTGGATGGGAACAGCTGCCCACTCTCCCCATGGTACCCTCCCAGCCTTTCCTGGAGGAAAATCTGCCAGCTGGCTGCAGAGATTCTCTCCAGGCGGGAGGAGAGGTTCAGAAGATGCAATAAACTCTTTATGCTACTATCAGAGCAGATCCCCAACATCTCTCCTCCTCCTGGCCAGGCCTCCCTTCATGTGACTAAGGAATTCAGGTTCCCAGGCATCACCCTAGGATGAAGGGAAAAAGAAGAGGGAGGGAGGGAGTGAGGGCAGAGACCCCATAGAAATGGTACACCCTGCCCACAAACAAAGGAAACAAAAGAAAGAAAAGGAACAGACAAAAACACCTGACTCTTTCCCTTTGTTGTGAAGTTCTGATTTCCCACATGAGCTTGAGCCTCGCGGCCTCACCCAGCACCCTCCGCTTTTTGGTAGGGGTTCTCCAACAAGTAGCGGAACCGCTGGTAGTTCTTGAGCAGGTACTTGGGAGCATACATCTGCTCCTTGGGGTCAGCAGGGGGATACTCCTGCGTAGTACCATCAAACCAGCCACCAGTCCGGATCAGCTCCCGGATATAATTGAGGTCCCGTTTATCCTCATAGTCACCCCAGCGGGGGAAGTCCCCATTCTGGGCTGACACCAGTTTGAAGTAGATCCCCTCGGGGGTGAAACACCAGGAGCAGTGCCAGCCAGCAAAGTGGAGGGGGCTGCCCAGCGACCACTGCACCAGGATGTGTCCCGTGCTGTTCTCATACTGCCGAAAACCAGGCATGGTGTAGTACTCACGGCGTCGCAAACGTATCCCGTCAGTAGCATAGACAGCCTGGAGCATCCCCATGGTGCAGCCTGAGACCACCTCCAAGGTGCCTGGCTGCTTCCAGAAGAAGCCATAGAGTGACTTGCGCATGTGAAAGGCGAAGGGCTCTGTCCAGCCATCATAGAGCTTGAGGAAGAGCACGCCATCACGGGCCGGGATCTCATCAGCGTCATCAATGATGAAGACGTCATCCGGGCGCAGGTTGTGGAGGCGAGAGACGCCATCCCGGGTGAGAAAGGTACGTAGGTAGTCGTCAGCGATCCAGCCGTCCTGGCGGCCGCCGGGGGGGAAGTGGTCCAGAAAGACATAGAGCACCTTGTGGCGGATGTAGTCAAAGGAGCCGTTGAGGAGCATCTCACGGAACTTGAGGGGCCGTGGCTCTCCATAGGCTGTGAAGTTTGACTCGCACACCACAAAAGCATCCACCACGTCTCCCAGCTCGTGGAAGCGGACGTCCAGCAGGTCAAACTCGTGGTTGACGTTGATAGCGTTGATGACCCGCCGGGGGATTTCCCGTGGCACGAGGCGGTCCTTGGTGGGAAGGTTGGAGTACTGGACCACAGTGGGGACACCACAGCTGGGGCCGTGCCAGCCTGGCAAGCACACACACTCCACCCACTTGCGCCGCTTGGCTCCGCTGGCGCTCAGTGGCTTGCGAACCAGCCGTGCTGAGGCCGCGCCATCCGCTCGCTCCTCCAGCCGACCTCCCACAGGTGGCTTCTCCAACACCTTGGTGCCTGGTTTAAAGCAAACGCCACCAGCTTTGGTACGGACAAAATATTCTGTTGTGTCTTCTGGCAGCACAAACTCAACTTTGTGCAGCTCTTCGCTGGCTCTGCTGGGAGGCAGGGGCTGGAGCAAGGGGGAGTGAGAGTACAAGGGTGTGCGGAGGAACTCTGCACCCCCTGGCTCAGGGCTGACCTGAGGTGTGACGGGCGCATTGTTCCAGAAGAAGCTGGAGACGAGGTTGGGACTAAGCGAAGCCAGCTCCCTGGGGAAGGTGACATAGGAAAGGGCCTTGAGGAAGTGCAAGAAGGAGATGAGGCAGAGACCAGCCATGCAGAGAGTCAGAAAGAGCTTATGGCGTCTCATCTTCATCCTGTGGAAGAGCCATGAAAAGGAAAGTCACATTCAATAGTTACTGAAGTGCAAAACATCGTTAGAAAAACAGGTTGGGGATAGCAGAAAGCTGGTCCAAACTCAGCATGCATCTTCAGATACTTGAATCCAGGAACTACTCCCCCCACCCCCTGCCATCTTCAGTGGGCCTTTTGCCTCAGCTGGATTACACCAAGCTGAACCTCTGCTACATCAGTCACAGTCTCATAAATCACTAAGACAAGAAAGGCACTGGGGTAGAAAGACGGGAAATCCAGAATAACAGGAATTCATGATCCAGTGAACTCACCGCACTTGGCAGATTTGTCCCCTATTCAACGATGGAAACAAAATGAAGTTAGACCTCCTCAGACTGTGCATCACCAGAGGGTTGGGGGAAAATGGAGAGAGAGAAAGAAGGGTGAGAGAGTGGGGGGGGATGGTTGAAACATGACCGGTAAAAGAGAGGCAGTTCTAAAGGACCAAGACCATTAAGTCAGACTGCCAGAGGCAGTCTACGCTCCCCACATCTTCTCAGTGTTTGCTCAACACATGCCCTAAAAAACCACCCTTGTTCCTAGGAAATGTTACCCAAGTTCACATGGGGAACTGGAAAACAAAAATAAGTTTAAGATCCTGTCACATTAACTCTTCTACCGTCCTTCTCAAGTCCACTGTACCTCCTAATGCTGCCCTTTGCTTTTCATTTTCTGTGGACCAGATGCTGAGGGTTTTTTGTATCTGGATTCAAGGTAACTAAAATAGACACCTCACTGTCTCTGCTGGTAATACTGTGCCATCATGATGGATCCATGTCAGGCCAAGAAGAAGCCAGCAGTGCAGAGTCATTCCCTCCAAACACAACAAAATACTGCCTTCATCCTTCCTTATACCACCTCCCCACTTCCAGCCCAGGCAAGGAATGTAGAGCTGCTGTCAGGCAGAGAAGTGATTGAAGACTACAATCCAGAAAAACAACAACAAAAGAACCAAACAAAAGCTCATCTCACTCAATGCTCCACCAAGGAAAAGGAGAAAAGGTGCTCACCATGTGCTGTTTAGGGAAAGGAAAGTTGGGGTGAAGCTAGGCATGGGAACAAGATCATCCAAGAGCCCTTTGCAACCCACACGCTGTCCTTTGCTCCCTGGAGCACAAAACCCTCCATGCAGTGACAGGCAGAGATCCCCGTGCACACAACATGTACCACTTGGCTCCCTCCACAACATGCTCCTCCCTATGGTGGCTCTCTGCCCCAGCACAGTCTCCCTTTCCAGGGCCAAAGTTCCCGAGAGGCACTATACCAATAAAGCACATGGCACACAATGGTGCCAGCAATGCCCTCACAGGAGGTAGTCCCTGCTTCTAGGGGCCACAGGGGAGCTGCCCCACATCCCCAGCCCCACAGGGTTGTCCTGCTCCCCTGCCCAACAGCTCCTCAAGGCTGGCACATGGGCAGGTTGTGGGAGCAGAGGGAAGAAGCACCCAGCCTGCTCCCACCGCCTCAGAGGGTTTTAAACAAGACACAAAGCACGTTTACTGATTAACCTGAGGGGAATTTAATACTAACATGAAAAGCCAAATTTAATACTAACGTAAAAAGTATTTAGACAAAGAGCAACCACCCAAAGGAAGACATATCTGGTTCTCCATAGATGGCTCTGACGGAGACTTTGGTAGAGGGCTTGTCCACAGTTGTACCTCACAGCTCAGCAACACGCACTTCTGGACACTCTGCAGTCATGTTTTTAGTGAGAGCCACCATCCACTGACATTGTCCCCAGCGCTCAGATGGCAGGGCAAGGAGTCCCACATCAAGCTCTGACAGAAGGACTGAAGCTGGTGGTAAAGTTACAGTATGGTCATGGGAGGGGAAAAAATGAAAAGAAAAATAAACAAGGAAAAAAGAGACAGCTTAATTCTATTGTTTAATGTTTAGTACTGGGCACTTTGACAAAGCAGAGGTCATTGGCAGGGCAGGGTGCCTGCTCTGTGCACCCCTGGGAGATCATCCTGTCAGACAGGTGGGTAGGGAGGAAATGGGGCTCTCCTCAGGGGGCTGCACCAGGGAGGGCTCCACCTCTGGCACCCACCCACCACAGCTCCACAGCCTGACCTCACACACCTGGCCATGGCCCAGCTGGTGGGAGGTCAGCTAGGTGGTGACCCAGCCATGAAGGGGCTGGATATTCGCCAGTTAAAAGCCATAAAGAATCAACTTGGGGCTTGCTGTCAAGCTTCAGGAGAGAAAAATAAAGGGCTGTAGAAAACCCAAGAGCATCTCATCATGACCAGGATTGGTTTTTTTCTTAAGTCTCTTAATGTCTTGCAGAAGCAGCAAGATCACTCATAAGGTAGAGGAGTATTCAGTGCCTTTTCCTTGCATGTCACCAGTTTTTGCTCTGTGTGTTGAAGTGTGGGGAAGAGAAGGGCACTAGAAGCTGAAAACACTAAATTAGCCGTGACTGGCTGTCAGGAGAAAGTGTCCGCCACTGGTAAATGAGTACAGCTTTCTCCAGTCAGGTGTCCTGTGCCTTCTCCAAGGCATTACTTCCAGACATCAGGTTGCTCTCTCAGGCACTGAAACCTAGGCAAGATAAATGGCTGACCTGCTCCAATATGGTAATCCCAATGGCTGCCAGGTAATGCTGGTTTCGCTCCAGTTCCTACAGGACACACAAATGCAGGGCCAGCCCAGGACTGAGGGCGGGTGCTGAAGGAATTGCATAAGGCACATCATTTTCTCAGATGGCTGTAATGCTCTGCACGCCACAATAAACTCCCAAACAAAAAGCTGTAACTCCTGATAGTCAACAAACTGCTCCGCTTTCTGAGATGTAGTGCACCTTGTCAACATAGCAGGACACATGGTTTTAGGAAGCAAAGCATATTTTCCTCACTTGACATTTGCATACGTCAGTATCTGTCAGGCTCAGCACACGGCTCTGCAGCTCTTCACACAGTGGCACAATGAGCCCTGGGCACCGCTGTGCTGCCTCCCCCGCTGTTGCCGCCTGTGCCTGCGAGAGCCAGGCTGGTGTGCACAGCCCCTGCAGCTCTGCCAAAGCAAGCTGACCCTGCAGTACCCTCTGCTGTTCTACTGCTGACATGTCCCAGGAGGCAGTTTCCACTGCTCAAGTGCCTTTGTTAGGGAGTGGGAGCATGAACATATTTCCTATCCCCTCCTGAAAGGGGGGAAGCAAAGAAGCAAGGTGTGTCCTCTTCAAAATCTCTTCCCTGGGAACCACCTTCATTCTCACATGCCAGGGATTCCTCTGCCAGGGAGTGGAGAACATTCATGCACCCTTATGTGAGTCAAGACACTAAATACCATCAGTCATTTATTCCTTCCCATATTCTCTGATCAGCTCTGCAATGAAAGATGTGTCTGAGCAGTAGCTAGTTCAAGACAAAGGCCAGCAGAGAAACTGTTATTACCCTGCCCCCCCTCTCCCCCCCCAAACATTTACATGTAGTGGAAATGAGAAAGGAGGTACCAGTCAGAGAGACATCTCAGTTTGTCATGAAGGAGCCCAGCTGCTCTAACACAAAGCAGCCATCAGTCACTGGGAACGCAGAAAACAGCAAGAAGAGATTTCCCTTCAGACAATTTTAAGTGAAGAGGGGAAAAAAAAAAAACCAAAAGTCAACTTGATCTCCAGGAGAGTGATCAAGTTGCTGTCAGGTTAAAAACAGCAATGTAAGAAAAGCTTTAATGTTCAAGTAGAAGAAAAAGAAAAGGAGTATGGACAGTCAGCTCTATTAAGACAAAGCTCTTTAGGAAACACAGCAACAGACTCAATCCTGGCAAGACAAGCTGAAAGCTTCTTTTTGTAAGGGATCCCTTTGATATTTCCGGGTTTAAAGTTCTGTGTCTACCATGCAGGTGAGGGCTTTCAGAAAAGGAGGAAAGCTAGAGGTAATATGCACATGAGTTATCCTCAGGCACCTGTTAGCATTTTACTTTGCCATTATATCAAGTGACCAGCTGATTTATACCATCCTGAAATGATATACTTATTTTTCAGGAAGCCAGAGAGAAAGATATGCACCGGTAAGTACTGGCAGTTCACCAGTCTAATGCTCTCTTCTGGAGAACACTGGCAAGAGGCCACTAACAAGCCACTGGATGCATGCTATCCCACACTCCATCCCATTAGGGCAGGGAATGCAAGACTCCTTAGACTTCTCCCATGGTTACAAGAGAAAAGCTCCTGTGGAGAACAAGTCAGAGCAGAAGCTTCTGTTTTTCTCCAATACCAATACTCCTCAGCCTAAAGTTATCCCATAACACCCATGCAGTAACATATTTGCCCATCACTCAGACACTTCAAAACAGAGCAACAATTCAAATTAGAATTGCTTTCACATGGCAGACTAAAATCCAGTATGACTTCCATCCTCCACTCCACACTGAGGGCCCAACTCTCTGCCCCAGCTAGAGACAAATGGGACAGGCTCCACATTTCTGAAGCACTAGATCTACCTGCCATCCCCAGGGAACAGAAATTGCAACAGGCATCAGAGCCACAGTACCTCTAAACACTCTTAAAATATCAAATTACTTTTGTTCTGCAAATACTCACCGAAGGAGAAACTATAAAACTTATATTTGTCTACGACCAAAACAAGCTCAGGGAAAGCAAGAATGTGGTTTGCTTAATGGTAGGAAGATAAGATTATCATACACTGCTGGACATTAGAAAACATGTAGAGGAGCAGGATGTACCAGAAGATAGTCAGGGCTCAGCATTTCTCTCACGTGAAGGATGCCATGATGTTTTCAGGGACAGCAAGCTATGAGGACGTCAGCAAGAAGTTCTGGCAGTCACAGCACAAGGTGGTTTGAATGTAAGCAGGTCCATATCGGCTTCCCTTCACGTTTCAAGGACAGGATACAACATTCTCTCACGACCTTCACCAAGAGCTGCTGCCCACAGCACTAATGCAAAACAGCAATACCTCATGCTCCGTGTTTCCTTTGCAGCTGTGAGGCAACTGACCACAAGGTGCCACTGACTTGCTGGCAGCCCAAACAGCTGGAGCAAGGCATCCAACACAGCCTAACCTTACTTGGGCAGCAACTAAGGGAGGGTGAGGCTCTGTCCTAAGCACCTTCCCTCTATTTCCACAGGGAGGTGAGTAGAGATATAAGGTGACCACTCAACAGGATGCCACCATAATTCCCAGAGCTGCCATTCACACACCGTTAGTAAGTCTCATCAAGCCAGAAGGAAAACTGGATTGAAGAAAAAAAAAAAAAGAAAAAAAAACAGCTAAAGGGTGCATCTACACAAGATTAAAGTGAGGTTGGCCAGGGAAGAGTGATAACATGGCACAAGCGAAGGCATTGCCTTCCCCTTTCCAGGGAAGGCAGACACATTACATACAAGTCAACCACAAGCCTCCAGATTGTGTGCAAGACCTTGCTAGGTCTCAACAGACCAGCAGCATCTATGGTCAAAAAACAAACAAATCAGGTGTCTCTTCTACACATTCTTCTAGGAAACACAAATGCTCCACACCACTTGCTACCATCTGCTGCATACAGAAACTAAGATGGATGGAACACAAAGCCTCCAGCCTGTGGCTGCTCACCTCTTCAACTCAAGAAGCACAGTACATTTGGACTCCACACTTCCCATGGGCTTTCATTGTTTCAATTGTTTTCTCAAGTGTCTTGTCCTGATATTTAGCAGACTAAGTGTTGGTTATTTTAGATGCCATATCTCCAGTCACAGCAAGACAGCTGCACACTGTGGGACAAAGCAGCTCTGAGCCTTCCCCACAGAACATATAGGACCTGGAGATAAAGTGGTCTTTATTGACAGGACTTTGACTCAAGTCTGATCTTCCAGAAGTCAGGAGAATAGACCAGCATCTGAACACCTTCAGAGTCCATTATAAAACCCTCCACTCGAACAGATTGTTCTTACTGTAGCTACCATAATACTAATAGCCGCATAATTATATAATTCTCCAACCCCCAGTTTAACAGAAGATCTTCTCAGAGAATACTAGAAAACACTAGTGAAATCCAGTAATGGCCTACAAGACACCAATTTAATTTTATCCAAGAAGTACTTGCACATCACACGGGTGCAGTACTGCATACCAAGGAAAACTAATCTGGACTTCCAACTCCACTGGAATCTATCAAATATTCTTCTCAATATCCTTCAGCTGTACTGGGATCCCTTGTAGCTAATCCCCTCTCTCCAGCTAAATCCAGTCTCACCATAGGAATTTTCATGGCTTCAGAGATGCCTCTGCACACTCTAATCCTTTATATACTCTCAGAAGCCAGTTTTCATTTCTTAGCACCACTAGTCTAAGTGCTCTTTCTGCTAAAGGAGAAGCAGCATCTCTCTGCTTCACTTATGCTTGATATACTGGAAGGACTCTTCCTCAACCCTGCTTACTGCCTCCTCCAAACATCTGGTTCCACAAAGTCTGCTGTGATGGCCCTAGAGATTGCATCACCACTTGGCTCCATGGTTGGGTCTCTCAGGACATCAGAGGGTGAGCTGAGGCCTTGCTCATTGCACTCAGCAGTACACACACGCACCAAGGATGTGAGGTCTTCCTCACAGCCAAACACAGCACTGCTGCTGTTCCCTGCTTCCAGAGCACAGCAGTCACAGGAGTGCAAAACGCAGTTGGCTAGATTTTTTGCTTATTAATTGTGGTATCTTACAGGGAAGGAATAGTCCATCATGAAGAATAGGAAATAAAAAGGGGACAGAACTACACACAAAAGCAACTTATGTCCTCAGACAGGCCACAGGGTAATCAAAGAAGCATGCAAGACCTCCCAGCTAGTCTTGGTGCCTTGCAGAGATGGACAGGACAAAACCATGTTGTCACAGGATAAAAGAAAATCATGCTTTCAGAGACCGCAAGTGAGGCATGTGGCAACACAGGATGTTTTTTCAGAGGTTCTCTCCCCTCACTCACCACCTTCACAGCTCACCCATCCCTCAGTTGTCAGTTGTCTGAATTCAAGTCGTCAATCATATGGAAGTCTGCTTTTACAGCCAAATCAGCAGCAGATCTAACTGGGTTAAAAATAAACTTCAAGAAAACGCCTAGGCATGGGAACAAGCAGCTGACCAGCATAAAGTTTCTAAATTATTTCACCAGTTCACTTCTCATAAAAACCATGGCATCATGTAGATACATCCTCAGACAGTCAAAATTACAGAAATTTAGACACTGTTCATCTAAGCAGATCTCCAACAAGGCCCCCATTCAAACACCATGAGCTCACTAACTCCTCCCAGCAGCATCAGGGAAGGAGCACATGTCAAGGGGGGAACTGGAGAAGAAGCAGGTAACTGCTTTCAATGCAGATCCTGGCAGGCACTCCATGCATGCCAAGCAAGTGAAGTACAAGTCCCAGATCCTGAGAACAGCTCCAAGACGAACAGTCCAGATTACCCTAAGAGCTGAGGGGCCATGGATGAAGAGTATGTGGCAGATATATCAGGCAGTGTCACATAAACCCTGTGCAAAAGAAAGCAGGAGAGTCCCTGGGGACTGTGTAACAGCCCAAGCAACAGGGAGATGGAGGTTGAACAGACCAGCGGAAGGTGAGGTGGGTGCCCTGTGGGCCCAGAGCAAGGCAGTTGAAGGAAGAAGGAGGCAAGAAGCACTTGATACCATGGTGATGGGTAAAGTGTATAGACCCACGCAGGCAGGCAGAAACTACATTGCCTCCAGCTATTTTTGAAGCAGGTGGCAGTTGTTTGTGCATCCCCAGGATAAAAGCTCCCAAGATAGATCAAAACCCCAGAAGACAATGCTGCATGGAATAGCAGCAAGATCCTAGTGGCCACAGAGAAGAGCTGCCCTCCATCCCCACCCTCTTTCCTCCTCCATCCATCACCAACTACTTGGGGTTTGGCAGTGTGCTCACTTTCCCACAGTAGCTGATCTATTACTGTTTGGAAGAGCAGTCTCAGGCTCTTCCTTCCCCTCCTCCCCTCCTTTCAGGCCACAGGGGTCCTGCTTGGCAGCCCCGGATCCCCCTCTTCTCTGAATGTCTGGTGACCAGCCAATCCCATGCAAAGAGCATTAACCCCTCTTCACCAGGAGCAGCCAGAGAAACCTGATGCTATGCTGAGAGGTTTCTCTAGAGTGTTTCTCCCTCCTTCTCTCCTCCCCTTCCCCAATTCCCCCTCCTCATTCCCTTGCCTTTTTTGCCCCTTTTCCTTTCATTTCTGAAAAACTAACTCCAGCCCGGGGAGTGTCACATCTTCCCGAGAATGTTACACAAGCCCATGGGAATTTTCCTTGGATCATGAACAGACCCTTATTTATTTGTCTCTTCTGCCTTTGTTCTTCATTTCCTCTTTCAAGACTTGGGCAAGACCTCGACACAGTGCTGCCTGGATCCCCTGCTGCCACTTCACTTTGTTATTATTTTGGTAAAGAAAGTGCTGATAGGCAGAGAGCTCTTCAACGCCTTGCCCCAAGGCAGGAGTAAGTCAGCCCAGACTCCCATCTCTGGGGTGGACAAAGGGCATGAGCTCAGGGGCTCTGCAGAGCACCTCAGGCTCTGGCTTGCAGCGGCAACCCCCTGCTCATGCTATCCTTCTGACTGCAGCATCACAGCCCCTCAGATTAAATCCACACAAATCAATTCTGCAGTAACGGCTCTATGTCGGTAACAGGCATATGGTACCACGGAAAGGGGCAGTTTCCCAGAATGAAATCAAAAGCCTCCTAATGCACTTAACTCAGGGTCACATAAATCTCTCTTCTGCCTCCCACAGACGACTGGATCTTGTTTACAGGCAGTGCAGCAGGCCTGGGTCTCAACAATATGTTTACTACTTCTGCACAAATATTCCCTTTCACTAAGCAAAGCAGTGCCCTGATCTCCAGATTAAATCAAGTGGAAAGAACTGGGAGCAGGTCTACGGGGAAAGAAGGAGAAAGCTAGTCTTCATCAGTGAAATCAAATGGCATCCTGGACATTACACAGATTTGGGGACCATTTGTCTTCACATTCTTCCCTCAGATTGCCTTATTTCTTGAGAAGGATGAGGAGAAATTGGCAACTGGCTAAATGCAAAATGTCCCTGACAAGGGGTAAAACATTCGATGAAAGAATGGGCTTTGTTTCATGCTAAAGAATCTGAGAACCAGGACAGGACAGCTTGTCCAGGGATCATGTTTGCTTGGCCAGCTCTTCCCCAAATGCAGAAGCCACAAACACACTGTGCAGTTAAAAACAGGGAAGCTGTACATTTCTGCTCAACTGTACAGCAGACAGAGCAGTTTACTGCCACAATCACTTGATTACAGGCCAAGTTTCTTTCCATCTCCACCCTCAGCCCTTTTCCTCCCCTTTCAGGTCTTCAGTAACACAAACATTTACATTGAACTGTGTTTCTGAGAAGTCAGCTGTCACAGACAGGTCAAAAAGGAAAGAGACGAGAAAGACAAAACTGATGTGTAAGCATACCATGAAAATCAGTAACAAACAAGGAAGATGTGCAGTGCGGGTAGGGGAGCCGTGTTCATGTTGAAATCAACAGGACAAGGAGGGCAGGAGTGGGACAGCCCATCTGCATGGTACAGAAACCTGCCAGAGCGAGGCAGAGGGACAAAGAACATTAAGCTCATACACAGCTGGGGTGGGTGCTCAGCCCACCCAGTTCATCTTCATGATGTTCTGCTGCTCCTTGTTAAGGCAAGAGCCTTAACAAACTGCCCCAGTCTCCCTCTATCCTCAATTGGTTTCTCTTCAGGGTTTAATCACTGAGAAGTGGTGGGAATTGCAGCTGCGCAGTTTGCTGCTCAACCACCTGATCTATCAAATGCTCAGGTCCTGATGATCTCTTGTAAAGTTCAACGGACCACGGCATATCAAATCTAAAAAACACTTTGGCAAGACAAGATGGGCCTTCAAAAGAAAAAAATTCTTTCAAGCATCTGAATATTTCAGAGAACAGTCCTGAAGATCCCTGCCCCAGATCCACAGCATAGTAATTGAGTCAGAGACTAAATCCAAGCACAAGATTTATTGTCTCCAGCTCAACACAGTCTTTTTGCTGCAAAGACAAGGCTCTGAACTCAGGAACCTCTTGCACAGTCCCAAGCTGTGGAGATGCTCAGTAGTATCACACACCTGAGAGATGCCAAAACCAGAACGGGATTTTCAGGGCAGTTCAGCTGCACAGAGGCACATGTGAAGAAACATGGCAGAAAGGAAACCCACAGCACTTCCTCATCGCTAAGTGATAGACAATGCCTGACAAACTCCCCTTCCCTCCCCCCCAGGCACTCACGGGAAGCGAGAAGACTCTGTTCCAGAGCACAACTGCACTATAAATAATTCAAGAGACTGCTAAATTATGCAAAAGCAATCCCATCGTCCCCCTGGCCAAGCTGAATGCAGGTGTGGTCAACCCTTCCTGCAAAAGTTGCTGCTAGATGGGGATTCTGAGGCCACAGAGGCTCTGTGCCAATATCTGAGAGCACAATGGCCACTTGCTCACAGTCTGGCCTGCACCGAACAACAGCATGACAGGAGGTACTTGGGGACACGGGGCTGATGAGGAAACAGCAATTCCTTTAATCCACCTCTTCTCCAGAGGCCTCACACGGCCCCAGGAGAAAAATGCAGAAAATTATGTGCCTTTCAAGAGAGGCTGCCCAGTCAGTCTTGCCTCCATCAATTGGGTTAGCTGGCCAGCACTGGAAGAGCAAGGTGGGGAGAATAGGACTGCTGGGGCAAGTGAGAAGGAGAAAAGGGAACCAAAAACACTCTGGAGGCAGTAATGAAGGAACAGTTTTGCTAGCACAACGCATGGGGAAAGCTGAGCTGAAAACAGAGACAATTGCAGTCTGTTTCTCTGCCCCACTCCTCTGCTTTTGGGAGATGTTGCCTCCCTGAATATCAGGGCTACCGAGGTTTGCCTTGGAAATGGGGTCATTAAGCAACAACGGGCAGCTCATGCTGATCACTCCAGGGCACCGCTCTCCTCGTTTAGCCTGCCCTTTGCTCTGCCTCAGAGCCAGCCCTCACACTACAAGCTCCACAAAAACACGACTTCCTCACACAGCAAGCACAATTCACTCTCAGCCCTTACACAGGCTTTCTTCCGAAACCCTACCTTTCCTGGCTGCTGCAGCCTCCACAATCTGTCCGCACCCAACATGCTCAATCTGCACGGGCCTCCATCCTCCTCTTTTTCCCTGCTGTCCAGCTAGAAGCATTTGTGCCAGAGGAAAGAGGAACTGAAAGCACTACTGTAGCCCTCTCTTCAGCCTCAGCAAAACCAGCTTAAAATCTCAGGGCTCCAGCTTACCTTCCCGTTCTTTCTTAAAGGGCTCAGCATCTAGGAGAGAGACTCCCTTTCACGTCTCTTTGCCATGCTGTCTCCCGCTTTCTGATCAGTTCCAGTATCCGCATGCCGAAACAGGGGATCCTAACACAGATAAAGTCAGCACAGCAGATACCTGTGCTTAGATCACAGGTTTCACAGTTGCGAAGCCACCATGCAGCAGGTCTGATTTGCATTAGTCTTTCGAGTATGCTTGAAATCTGCTTGCTGCAGCTTTGCTATCATGCAAGACACATGCAGCAACAACCTAAGATAAAAATTACCCCAAAGCTTAGAGAGATCACGGACTTTGATTCTGCTCACTAGCCCTAGCCTAACCTGGATGGATTTACACACAGAGGGGAAAACGTCACTCTGAGGGAAAGGCAGCAGGGAACCGGGATTATAGATTAGGCAGCAGATCAAGGAGGAGGTGATATCTATGGTGAAAAGGGCTGCAGGATCCAAGCAGTGACTAGAAAGTTATCGATAACCCCTAGCTCAGCATGCACACCTGGCTGCTCTCCAGGGTTCCCAAGACAGGCAACAGCAAAGCAAGTTGGGGAAACGTTGCACTCCAGTTGTTGCTCTCCTGACGAGCCCCTGCATTTACCACTGGGCATGGCACAGCCTTACTCCATGCCTCAGTTTCCCTGTATGGGAAATATGAGAAACTTCTCTACTCCAAAGGCTTGCCTAATTAAAAGCAGCTTAATGGGCTGCTTCAAGGTTCTTGGAGAAAAACCCTGTCATAAAACACGAGACACAGATGATCCTCAGAAAGAGGAAATGCCCCTGCTGCCTTTCTTCCTCTGGTCAGCCACATCCATCTCTTCTCACCTCTCCTGCTGCTTACAGCTTGTGCATTATGGGCTGAAAAAGACTGCTGGCAGAGTTCAGTTTGGTCATATCCCACAGCCATGGCTGATCTTTTGAAAAAGCCTGTTCAGGCACAGACCTGGGCACTCCCCTAGCTGGGGAAACAAGGAACCTTAACCAAGCTCATCAAGCTGCCTATTCAGCCAGGGGGGGTTTTCTTGGTATGAGAGACCAAGGCCCCCCCAGCGAGCAGCTCACGTAACTTTTGCTCTCTTAAAGCAGGGAATAAACACTTCCTAAATCACAGCTCTAGAACAAGTCCTTGTTGTTTGTAAGGCAGCCAATTCCCTTTATGCTGCTTCTTCCCTCAGCCTGCCTGATGAAAGCTCAAAGTGCAGTGCTGCACTCCCTTTCACCTATCACCTCTACCAGACAAGTTTCTGAGCACAAAAATACACCCACCCTTCTACAGGTGTTCAGAATTTTGAAGAGCAGGAGATATCTGTTGTGCTTCAGGAAGAGCTTGGGGGAAGTAAAGGGTCTGCACTGCAAGGAACACAAAGAAGTCAGAAAAAGAAGTAAAGAAATCATGTTTCTGCCTTTCCAAAAGCTTCAGAGTTCATTTCACACAGATGCAGGCATGGAGTGCTCTTCTGCATCCTACACCACTGCTCCAGCACATGGCATCTCTCTTCATGCCCCCCAGGAGAAGGGGGAACTCACACTAGCAGTGTGACTGGCCCCTGGGACAAGCAGCTGATCCTGGCAACTCACATAGCACTGCTACTGCAGCACAGCCCTGACCTGCACTGCCCACTCCTTGCAACCCACTCCTCTGACTACGAAAGCACCTCAAACCTGACCAAGAGCTGCCCACAACTCTGGGCTTGGTCTCTCCATGCAGCTCTGTCACAGTTCCTCAAGGCCAGCCTGCATCACTGACCCGACAGCACGGTCCACATGTGCATTGCAGATATACCACCACCCCTCCAAGAACATCCAGGATGGGGAACAGCAGGCGTTCCTCAGACACCCCTCCATGTCCCCTTGCATTGCACTGTTCCATGCGTCCACCTTCCCCAAATTTCAGACTCCACTGTAATACTTCATTGTAGCGTCCTGATGACATGATGGCATTTTGTGCCAAGTGCAATGCAGTCTGACCTTTTGTGCAGAACTGATGGGTGACAGTGACAATAGGGAAAAACAGGCGGGGACAACCACCCACACTCTTCTGCTTTTATAGTCAGGACTGATAACATGAACCAGCCCCTTGAGGCACCATTTCACTGACCCAAGGACATGAAGACATCTCTTGTGCCAGTCAGTACACCCTCCGCTTTCCTCTCTGCCAGAGTTACTGTCAGCTGCACCAGTGTTCGTTAGCACCACCTCCTCCAGCTACATCCCACTGACTGGGTCACAGATTCCAACAATGTACAAAGGCCTCATTTTAGAGCAACTAACCCCACCTAAAACCTAATCAGCCTTTAGGAATGAATGTTGGACCAGCTTGCCCTATCATTCAATTACCAAATTCCCCCATTTCCTTCCTCCACTTTTATGATCTGATGCAGGGGCTGAGGTGGGGGTGGGGTGTCAATTTACGATAGCAGGCGCACCTTAAAGATGCTATTCTCAAGTTCAGGCACACCAAGCTGAAAACTCAGCTATAAACCCTGCCATGAGACAGAGTTTATCTCTCCTTGCTGACAGGTCAAAGCAAGGGAGGGACAGAGAGAGAGAAACTTGGCTGTCCTAAGGTGCCCTTCACACACTGAGCATGCACAACATCTATGCGCCCTGTCCTGAACAACTGCCATGCCCATGATTACTTACATTTACTCCAGGCATAAACTCTACAAGAATGCAGGTGTTCCATGGTAAGTGCACCTGGCAGGACCTCTGTGCATTGCTATATGCAGCCAGCAAACAGCCACCCACACTTGTCACACAACCATCCCTTAAAATCATGCAATAAGCCTGTTACACCAACCTGACAGGCCACAGTGTCACACTGCACTTAACCAGTTGCACGTGGGAGAAGGAGGAGAAAGGTAAACATAAGGCACATACACAAGCACACAAACACCATAGGTATGCTCCTCAGGCAAGTATCTGTGTGTATCTGTGCATGCCATGCACCTGGCAGAGGTTAAACAGGCTCTGTGATCACAGCACAGTCCCAGTAACCCTCCAGACCAGCTATCCCCATCTCATGTTGGGCACAAGTATTCCAGATAAGTTTACAGTTGTGAGCATCCACCAAAGCCAACATCCATGCAAATACCCACACAATTTTCCACCCTTCTTCTTGACCTCCCTGCTAAGGTAACTCTCTCTTTTCGCAACCTTACCAGCACTTGCAGGGAGGGAAGGACTCAGGTGGCAGCTCAGCCCCTGAACCCAGTTTGGAAACAGTCCCTCACTTTCCAGGCCCGTGTGATGGAGATGAGCCTCAGCAGCACGTACAGCCAAAAAGACAGCGGCTGGGCCACCAAATTAGAAACTGGCCAAGAAAACACACCTGCAGCTAGCCAGAATCCCTCCCCTCTCCTAAGGATATAATTGCCATATCCAGGGCATTAATATACAAGTTACACAGGTATAGCAGAGTCCTCACAGGGAAGGAATGTTATACCTTGCAGTGGATTTTTTACCACTACTGCAAAAATTACCTGAGGGCACAGAGGAGCTATAAATCTTTGAGGGAGTTTTATGACATGCAGTAGAAGAGTCACAGCTTCACTTCTTTTCCACAGTATGCAATAGCTTTCATTCAATGCTTGTTTTATAATGGCACAGGGAGGCTAGAGGCTCCCCAGGAATAGCTCGAAGGACTGCTCTTCGCCCATTCCAGCTTGGAAGACACATTCCTAGCACTATCACAGAGGCTGAATCACAAGCACAGGTGCTACAGCTCCTTTTAGGGGGGCTTCGGAAACTGGAAGTTAGCTGCAAGGTGGGGACAGCCACAGTTCTCCCTCCCCTCTAAGATGGCTCTCTGCTCTCTGAGGGTCCTGCTTGATTTCAGCTCTTCCCTTGAGGAGCTGACAGCAACCAGACTGCAGCAACAGGGACTTGCAAGCGCTTCCAAAATCAAAGGCTCCAGCCAGACTCAACACCGCTTCTGCAGGTGGGATCCACAGAGCACAAGAGACACCCTTTGGGAAAGGGACCTGAAAAGTTCCTGCTGACTTGTACCTTGCTATGGTGAGGAATACATGAGCAGCAGCAGGCAGGAATTTGAAATTCACTTTGCACAGGGACTGGGGGTTCCTGGTGACTCAAGTCGTATTTGTTAGCAGTGATGCCACCAAGTGTTTTCACGGGCTTGAACTTCCCACTCAAGGGGAGGGATTTGGACTTAACTGGAGGGGCATTCTATGGGAGGGGAGGTGCTCAGCACCCACGCTGTGTGCTGGAGACAGGGCAGGCTAGCTCCTGACCCAAGCTTTGCCCTAGGGTAGAAGGGAGATTGCAAGACCACAGCTTCAGTTCTGGGAAACAGGCACAGTTCCCGCACAACCCAGGCACGGCTCACAGAAACGCCGTCTGTGGAAATCTCCACAGGAAAACCACGGGCTGAGGTACTCCATCCCGCACCACACTCCCTCCCTTGCTGAGCTGTCTGAGGAAGTCTAGAGCTGCAGCAGATGCCGTGTTCCCCATCAACCTTGTCACACTCACCCAGGGCGCAAAACTCTCATAAAGACCGAGCTATGTCAGTTTGTGTCACTCCAGCAGGACATACAGCTATTTCCAGCCTGCAGACAACCCGAGAGCCCTGCACCAGTGTGGAGAACTTGGGTGCCCATGTCCCTTTGCAGGCAGCCCCTAACGGGGGGGACTGTAGCCATCTGACATGGAGACAGAGCAGGGCAGAGGGGACGTATGGTGATGATGATACACATAAATTTGTATGGATGTTTTCCCTCCCACGCATGCACTCCTGTTACTCCTTCTCGCTTGCTGCAGGCTTGGCACGCATCCCCAGCCCGTGCCCTCCTCGCAAGTCGAGCCCGGGCAGCAGATGGGCCTTCGCTGCAGTGCCCCGGCCGGAGGGAGAGTGCCTCCACCCTCGGCGAGCCCTCCGCTACGGGCAGGGGGCTGGCAGCATCACCTCCCTCCTCCCCACAGCCGATGCTCCCTAGCAGGGGATGCCGGGATTATGGGGGGGCGTGGGGATGGGGGAAAGAGAATAAAAAAAAATAGCACTAATATAAATAAATAAGGAGCGGGAAGGTGGGGGCTAGGCGGGGGAAGCCTCTCCGGCAGCGCTCGCAAGGGATGACGCCGCACCCCCGGGCCGAGGCACAACTTGCAGGTGGCGGCAGCAGCGGCGGGG